>VZRW01007725.1:14677-118583 GCA_013398125.1 Aegotheles bennettii | reverse complement strand
TCCCTTCCAACCCCTAGGATTCTGGGATTCTGTGATTCTTTGGTATTTTAGTTTATTCCTTTCTCTTCCAGAGGATGGAGTTTTATTTCACTCCATCCTTACAATGTCTCTGTAAATAAGCAGAAAACAGAAAACTTACTACTCACACTTGTTCTTGAGTTTAGCTTGTATCTTCTTATCCAAGTTTTAGAAGATAATTTTAACAACTTCAAAAACTTCTTAAACTGCCTGTTTGGGTGGGTGGGGGGAAAAACTTTTTTCCTTTTCTGATTTTTTTCCCCCGCCCAAGAAGATGGTGTTTTGTGGCAGAAGGGAGCACATTTTTCCACCCTCATCCCTTCCTATTTTATTTCATTACAAGTCACACTCCATTAGAGTCCTAATGTTTCTATCAATAAATGATGGATTTGTTAATGGTGATTTAAGTTTAAAATTACTAGTGAAAACTTAATGAAGCCTACAAATCATGAATTAGATTTCAAAGAAATTGTCTCTGACACTTAAAAACTACAGGGCCAAAGTAATTTCAAGGGTGGCATTTTTTCCCCTCTGTAAATTATGTATCAGGTCGAAACAGAAGTGGTTCTGTAGGAATTAGTATTATTTCTTAAAGCAAATCACAATTTGTCTCTTGCTGCAGTAGCTTTCTCTTACTGGCCTGTAGCAGGGTGGGTGACATGCTCCTGGAGAAAAGCATTCATCTCTGCTGCAACTAGCTGTTGTGAGGGCCAGTCTGCTTCTGATCTGTGTTTTCCATTGGTTTGAATGACAGTTTCTAATCTCACTTCCCAATCTTGTGCCCTCGTTACTAGACTGCTCAGACTGCTTGTCTGATATGGAAAAAAATGATACCCTGAGGCTGTCAGCCATTGTATTTCTAAACAGGGTTATATTTTTCTAACCCCAGTGTTGTTTGCAGGTTTAAATTGTCCCTTTTGGCAACCACTTTGCCTGTGTAGAAGAGGATGCCTGATGCTGGTTTACAGTTTCACGAAGAAGAGAATCACTTGACTCGAACGTGCACATGGGGAATTTGCTGTTGCTTGGAGCATATTAATTTAGTAAATTAGATTTTTGAAATATAATGAGAAGTTTCCTGTCCTAAATTCAGAATATGTAATATGATTTGGAAATGGTTGTAAATCTATCGAAAATAACCAGAACCATAGTTACACACCCCCACATCCTTTGGGGAGGGCATATGTCTATATGCCTGTAGACTTTATTTAGATTTGGTGATTTTCTTTGAGCTGCCTGGTAACAGAGTGGTAGTCAGCATGTTTCTGAATGCTTTCAGTCTCCTGTTGGGTGATGGGAGGTACAATTTTACAGACTTAAACTAAAAAGCTTTCTAATATAGCTTAGAAACAAACATGAGTGATATGCATTGTTTAGATGTGACATAAATAGATAATATTAAATCTTCTCTCTGTTAATTTTGTTTGAATTGACTCTGCAAATGAATCTTTTTTTCATCAAACTTTTGGTGCATCGTTTCCATTATTAACATTTTTCCACTATTTTTTTCTAATCTGTTAAATGATTTATTTTTTTGCCCCATGTGTCTGCATAAGTTGTCTTGTTGGGAAGAAATTCAACCCTGGCTGATTAGTCTAAGCATTTCTGTCACCCTGTTACTGTTGTAGAAAGAGGTGAATGCATTTGGTTTAGTAATTGAAACTTATTTCAGTCCTCTCAGTTAAGGATGCCGAGATTCATTTACTCCAAATATGCTAGGTGTCATTTTTCATCTGCAAAGCTGCTTTATGCAAAACCTGAATATCCATTGCTTTTGATTTGTATGGTTTCAACTCTGTTTCTTAGATTGATTCTATTAGATTGTCTGTGGTGCATTGATTCTGTGATTAGATTGTCTGTGGTGCATTTATCTATCAATGAATTTTTTGTCTATGTGATGAGACGTTTCCTTTTGCAAGATGGATACTGTTTGTCCAGCTTACAGCACCTGTGATTCTTGACTGAATACTTCTCTTACAGACTTCTGTGTGGATTTGACTGTAAGCTCAATTGTTACCACTAACGTGAGGTTAGCAGAGAGATCATTGCTGCTCAGTGAAATGTGTTGATGGAGATGTGGCCTTTGCAGTTTCAGAACAATTGGAATCCAGTTCCTGTCTCCAGACTTTCACAAGGCACAAAAACCTGCACTTTGAACTTGTGTGTATACAGTTTATTTACACTACAGCAACACCTGAGGAGCTCTGCTGTTGTTTTTAGGCTTGTAGGATCATGTAAGGAAAATTGTGATCCCAACTCCAAACACCTTTGAATCCCATAGGAGATTTATTGCTATTGATCCAGGTCTATCTATATTAAGTTTTGAAATAAGTATGAAAGTATGAAAACATGTCACAGTGGTGTCTGAGTGAATGTGAACTTTCGCTGTGTTTTGAGTTGTGAATGGCAGGTGGTGTCACTGCACCTAGTCACAGTACAGTGTTTTCTGAAATGGTTACAGCTTAGATGATGGAAGTTTTTCAAGTAAAAAGTTAATGGGATTCTGAAGAACGTGGCTGTACACAGGGTCTTTCTGTAGAAGAAAGATACTGCAAAACTACAGCACTGACTGCAGCAAAACAGCACAGTGTGTGGCTGTAAGTGGCCTTTGCTGCTGCGCTCTGTGTTCAACACAGCCCTGTCTGTGTAGACTGGGATTCAAGCCAGATGCCCTGACTTATGAGTATTAATTGATTATAGATTGGAGATGGACCTGGCGGTGCCACACTCTGCAAAGCAAGTGCTGTGATGTCTCAGGGAAGTAACTGGGAGGACAGATAAGGACAGAGGCAGTGTTACTACTAACGAAATTAAAGGAACCAAAAAGATTCAACTGTTTGAACTGACAAAATAATCATGTGGTGTTGATTACTTCAAGTTAAATATTGAAGGCACTTTTTTGCTGTTTATCTAGGAGTCCTGACTTTGTCAGAGGGAATAAAATGTTTGACTGTCCCAAGGGAGTAAAGGCAGCACAGCTTAGAGCTGCTCACCTGTGACTCCTTAGGCTTGGTCTCTCCTGTGCAGCCACAGTTCTGAGTGATGACTGTGTCCAAGCTCTCACACTGCACCACGTGAAACCAGGTAAAAGCAGCCTCTAAGATGAATGCCGTGGATGTGGTGCAGGGCAAATGAGCCTGCATGTGGAGGGTGACTGTGAAGCAGCTGGTCTCGGCAACTTGGGTGACACATTTTCCAGTGGAACCCTGCTCTGTCACACAGTCAGCAACAGCCCATGGAGTACTGAAACCAGCACTTCTGAGTGTTGATATGTGTGAAGAGATGTGGATTTGGCAGATAGGGAGCTCATTCAGAGAACTTGAGCCATGATCTCAGAGGATCTGAATGCCAAAATCACTAGTGCCAGTTTAAAAGGAGCAATGCCTGAGTCTCCAAGATGGGATGTGCTAAACAGACAGACATAAAACATATACCAACTTTTCTTTCAGGATGGATTTGAAGTAAAGTTCAAAGTGCGGAGCATAGTTGACATCTGGCATGAATAACAAGGTCTCTATCCTTGGAAAAACTTTTAACTTTCTGGAAAGACTTAAAAATTTTAAGACCAGATGACGTGGTTAAGGTCATCTATGGTCCATAGCGTTTCAGTCAGTGTTCTTGTCATCAAAGTAATTACATCTGAGTTATAATTTTGCAAAATTCTTGAGCCTTGATTCAAAGACATCATTGACTGCACCTCATTCCTCAATAATTTGTTCTAAAGTGGTGGTTTTTTCTTCACAGTTAAAATTATGCCTTGTTTCTATCTTTTTTGTCTAGCTTAAGCTTCTAACCATTAACTCTCATTATGTCTTTTTCTGGTAGATTAAAGTGCTGTCTACTGTTGGCAATCGCTTCTCCATGTAGGTACCTGAGGAGTGCACTTAGGCTGCTTTTTAATCTTGTCACTCTAGTTTATCCAAGAGCGTTAGTCATGTGAAGTAAAGCATGCTTCTCAGTAATTGGCTTTTTCTTGTAGATTTTCTCTAAAATATTTTCAAATTTTCAGTAGATTTCTGATGAATATCAATTCTGCAGTGTAGAGATAATGATATAACTCAACCTTTATATATCTTATGTTGAATATATCCATGACCCTGTTTCCTCTGTAAGTTGGAAGTGTTGCCCTTAGAGTATGTCCATCTCCATTTCCACAGATTTCCTGCTTTCCAGAGTATGGTTTTCAGTCTTGTACAATGACATCTTGTATTTGTTCCTAAACATATGTTCTGGTATTTGGCTGCTAAGCCACCAAGTGATACCTGCCGATTATTTAATGCACAGCAAGTTTTGTGTATTATCTACAAAATTTCATTAGCAGTGATTTTTTTATACTTCCTTCCCTAGCAATGAGAAAAATATCAAAGAACTTTGGGTCAATAACACAATAAAAACCACACTGAATGAATTTTTAGCAATGTTCCTTATTTGTAAATTTTACTTTTTAAAATACCTTCAGTGTGGCTGCACTGACTTTCCTTTCTTATATGCCCCCATAAACCTTGAACCTGATAGCAAATTTAGGTTAAATTTGAGCTCTTTAGAGGTGTCAAAAGCAGTAAGTTTAGATAGATGGAGAGACCTAGATGAATGCCCCACCCAGAAAAAGGTCTCAGAGCTAGCTCAACCAGTATTTATTAGACACCAGAGAATCCAGGGGGGATGAGAGGGAGAAGACAGTTTCTAGCTTTAAGAAGAGGCTTAGGATCAATGCTTCTCTTTGACAAAAAGTCAATCTCTTAATTAGGAAAGAGGTGCTCATTTTGAAAGTAGAAGCATGAGCAATATGCAAAACAAGCCAGAGACAGCTGGGAAGCATCCTCAGAGGTGTTCTTGAGACCATTGTCGTATGTGGCAGATTGAACCTTTCACTTTGGTTTCTGCACCTCTCTGAGGGCTAACTCACGTTTCTGACAGGACCTATTTCTGAATAAACTAGATCATCACTGACAATTGTTTAATCTACCTGGGTTAATTCCAGGACCTCAATGCCATTTCTGGAACGGGTTCTTGCATATGGCAGAAGCTTGTTTCAGGTCCTTAGCTCAAACACTCCCTTTCTGAAACAATAGTGCCTCTTCTAGAAGGCTTGTGTATTGAGTGAAGTCAATCCTAGGAACATAGAATAGGTGTAAACTACAACCAAAGTGGTTTTGTTCCTGACAGAAAGCTTTTAAGACTTAAGGTATTGTGGAAGAGAGAGAGAAAAGAGATGGGTTAGCATAGCAAGTTGGGAACAGGAGAAAGCCCATACTGTTGGCTTGTACTGACTGCGGGGGGGGCAAGTTGAGCTGTAGTTAGTTGACAATAAGCTTCAGATGATGTGCACATTTTTAAAGGCAATTCTAGATACTAGTTACATGTTTGAGCCAAGCTAATATTACTGTAGTTTGATCTCAGAGGCAAACCAATGGTATTTGGAGATTGTCCAAACTAACCTTTACAAATCACAGCATCATAGAATGGCAGGGGTTGGAAGGGACCTCAGGAGATCATGTAGTCCAACACCCCTGCAAAAGCAGGTTCACCCAGAGCAGGTGGCACAGGATTGCATCCAGGCGGGGTTTGAATATCTCCAGCCAAGGAGACTCCACCACCTCTCTGGGCAGCCTGTTCCAGTGCTCTGACACCCTCAAAGTAAAGACATTTTTCCTCATGTTCAGATGGTATTTCCTGTGTACTAGCTTCTGTCTATTGTCCCTTGTCTATTGTCCTGTCCATGGGCACCACTGAGAAGATGTGTCGGTGACCTCTCGGTGACTGGCAGTCAATTAAGTCAAGGTGAAATTATCCAGTGGAGATAAGCCCTTTAAAGGATCCTAATTAAGATGCAGCTTGTGCTTAGAACTGATTAAAAGTTATTACTGTATGAAGGAGATGGTGGTGTGAGCAGCAGTTATTTGACTGAGTCTGGATTATTGTAGACAGTTGTGAGTTCTTGTGAGGGAGGCAGGCTGAGAGGAACCAATTCTGCAAATTCACTTCCTTTATCCAAAAAGGTGGCTTCTTTGGATTTGGAATGGCACTCATCTCTTTCAAGACCTGGGCATCCCCTTTCATTGGGAAATCTGCTTACCTGTAATCAAGCTACATGTAGTATGTGATCTTCAAATGCTTACTAGTATGTTGTTTTTTATAGGATGGCTCAAACCGTAATCTCTACTGAGTCCCTTACTGCTCACATGAACAGTATGTGCATTTCTTTATGCTGACCTTCATTAACTTTTCCATTTGGCACCCATGAGTGTCCTTTCCCTTCATTTGGGACCACCATGTAGTTGAGGAACTGAGACTCCTTGGTCTCTCCTGACTCCACCAACTGTGGATGGGGAGTGGATGGCCACTGATAGCTAGATATATAGGCTGTGTGCCACTATTTACATGACAATGCAATGACAAAAGAAGTTGGCATGTGCTCTGGGTGATTTGAAACACTGCATCTGCCACAGAGTGGTGGTGCTGTTGCTGTTCTCCACTGCTCACCCTGGTGGGGTGTGTGTGGGGGGAGACAAATCTCTTGCAAATTTGCGGCTGGGTTTGGCAGCTGGGATGTGCATGTTCTGGGATATAGGAGGGCTTCCGAAGTAGGAGCAGTTTGAGATGAACCCTTCAAGATTTCCAGTTTCTCCTTTCATCCAGCTTCGCTGCCATTTAGCAAGGTGTCTGCTGTTCACTTGGTAAATGCCACTTTTATGTGAAAAAGCAGCATAAATAATTGTTGTGTATGGAAATATTGCAGTCCTGAAGCACCTCAGTGAAGGTACTGCTCCTTATCTCTGTTTGACACACGGGGAAACAACTATATTTCCTTCTCCATTCAACCTGTGTGACTTTGAATGAGAAATGTGGCTTTTTTTCTGACGTTATAAGAAGTAGAGAGGGTGTTGGAAACCTGCATTTTGTGCCATATAAGTGTGACTGGCAGTTTGTTTATTTGCTTATTTTCTGTTATTATGGAAAAGCAATCTATATGTAGTTTATTCATTTGCAGTGACTAAGTCCCTAATCATTCTATTCACTATAAAATCTGTTTTTGATAAAGTGCAGTGAAGAACTGCAATTGTTTGTTTCATTAAAACAAGGGAGGCATTTAATAGCAGTTACTCAGTTCTGTTGCTTTTGTTATTTACTAGCTTTCCAAGACATTTTATTTACCAGTTTATAGTATCTCTACTGAAAAGTTTACCTGAGGATTAAAAACAGTAATTCCAGTTGCTGAAGGTCAGAACTCCCAGTGTCAGAGATGTTTTGGAGAAGGAATGGTTTACAAGCTTGCATGTATACTAATAGAAACATGGTTTTGAGCCACTGGAGACATCATATGATGATGCCAAGTTGGTAGAAATGTGATTGTAAAATTGATTTTAGTGGAGCCAGGCAGATTTCTGCTAGCTGAGAAGCTGGCATTTAGCATAACCTGTGATTCTTGAAAGTACGTATGTCTATGTGATTGGAAGAACATATTTTCAAGGAAGAAAATATAGCTAAAGAGATAATTACCTTCTCTGGTGTTTAGCCAGGAGGATACTGAGATCCTATTCCATTTTCTTCAAAATAAAGCCAGGCAGCTCTTCCAATGGTCTTGCAGAGTTTCTGCAAAGTAGCCAGATGTTCCTCCAAAGCTCTGTCTCTTCCCTGGATCTCTGATTTGTGCTGCCCTCTATCTTTCCGGGGATGCATTCTGCACTACTCCCACTACCAGGCTGAGCAGAGTTTCCACCGTGACGGTAGGCATAAAGCTTGCTGTAGTGAGCCTGACTTTGCCTGCTGGTCTGTTCCCTTCAAGGACAATGATCTCCTCGCACATTATTTATTTAAAATGAGTTAATTTCAGAGAAAGCAAATCTGAAGTATAATAAAGCAGGCTGTGTGCAAACCTCACTTTCCCCTAAGGGTTAATGTTCACTGGATCTAGGAGGACACAGCTTCTTCAATCTGCTTCCACAGAATTGTTCTTTCTAGACAGGTTTCTCGAGGCCAAGTAACAGATTTTAACCCTTCAGTGGGGTGGTTTGGTTTTTAATAAATCTCTTCATTCCAGCACAGAGAAAGGTGCCTTATCAGCAGACATTTGTTCCCCTTGTTCTAATGAATCAGGAAAATTTCACAGAATCACAAACAGAATCACAGAATCCTAGGGGTTGGAAGGGACCTCGAAAGCTCATCCAGTCCAACCCCCCTGCCAGAGCAGGGTCATCTAGAGTACATCACACAGGAACGCATCCAGGTGGGATTTGAATGTCTCCAGCCAAGGAGACTCCACAACCTCTCTGGGCAGCCTGGTCCAGTGCTCTGGCACTCGCACAGTGAAAAAGTTTCTCCTGATATTCACATGGAACCTCCTATGCTCCAGTTTGCAACCATTGCCCCTTGTCCTATCATTGGTCATTACTGTAAAAAGCTTGGCTCCATCGTCCTGCCCCTCACCCTTTACATATTTGTAACCATGGATGAGGTCACCCCTCAGTCTCCTTTTCTCCAAGCTAAAGAGACCCAGCTCCCTCAGCCTCTCCTCACAAGGGAGATGTTCCACTCCCTTCATCATCTTTGTGGCTCTGCGCTGGACTCTCTCAAGCAGTTCCATGTCCTTCCTGAACTGTGGGGCCCAGAACTGGACACAATACTCCAGATGTGGCCTCACTAGGGCAGAATAGAGGGGGAGGAGAACCTCTCTCGACCTACTAACCACCCCCCTTCTAATGCACCCCAGGATGCCATTGGCCTTCTTGGCCACAAGGGCACATTGCTGGCTCATGGTCATCCTCCTGTCCACCAGGACCCCCAGGTCCCTTTCTCCTACACTGCTCTCCAGCAGGTCAGCCCCCAGCCTGTACTGGTGCATGGGGTTGTTCTTCCCCAGATGCAAAACTCTGCACTTGCCCTTGTTGAATTTCATTAAGTTTCTCCCCGCCCAACTCTCCAGCCTATCAAGGTCTCTTTGAATGGCAGCACAACCCTCTGGTGTGTCAGCCACTCCTCCCAGCTTAGTGTCATCAGCAAACTTGCTGAGGATACATTCTGTACCCTCATCCAGGTCGTTGATGAAGATATTGAACAACACCGGTCCCAGTACCGACCCCTGAGGGACTCCACTAGTTACTGACCTCCAACTGGATTCTGTCCCATTGACTACAACTCTCTGACTTCTTCCCTTTAACCAGTTCTTGATCCACCTCACTACCTGATCCTCCAGACCACACTTGCTCAGTTTATCTGTGAGGATACTGTGGGAGACAGTGTCACATGCCTTTCTGAAATCGAGATAAACCACATCCACCGCTCTACCAGCTCTTCCTTGGAGGATATGATTTAATCAGCCCACTCTCCCCCTTGCTTTACAGCTTATGCTCGTTGTTACTAGTTGCCCGTGGAGCTGACAACACTATGTTCAGCACAGCAGCTCTGCCACCAAGAGGTGGTAATGCCAATGCCTGTGATTAACCAGGAGGAACTTGTGTGCCTTTCCCATGGACCCCAGCAAAGTTCAGGTACCACCAGAGGCCTGATCTAGTTAAAGTGTAATTGTTTTGACTTTTACAGAGATGTGTTTACCTTATGGCAGTGTACAAATTCTGTATTTGGCTTATATTTTTCTACCAAAGTCATGAACTTCAGAGGAAATGAACTTAAGTTACTTGGATAAATGGATCTGCAGATAGCCCACAATTACATGGTTTATGGAACTCATTCATCTTCTCTTACCACAGTGGGAGCATAGGTATGTTTTGCCTTTGCTATTCCTCCTCCCCTGATATTTTAGTAGTTCTCTCTCCTACTTGGAAGCTTTTTTATTCACCTTTAAACTAGGTAAATGAGTATTGTAAATAATTGAAGCAAAGCATCCCATGGGATGGCTGCAGCAAATGGCTTAATGGGCAAATGGCCAAGTCCTTCACGCCTGTGAGTAAACTGCTGGCTTCCCTTTTCCCAGCTCACAGACACTGCGAAGGAGTCTGTGTCCAATGTCACTGTTCCACCTAATATATAATCACACAATGGTCATTAGTTCCTACAAGGGAAGGGGCTTGTCTCCCTGTTTTGATTTGCCTCTGCAGGTCCTGAAGCATTTGTGGCAGCTGATTGGCTCTCAAGCTCTATTGACAGGTGGACCCCTAGGTGGTTGGGGCTTTCTTTTTTTTCATGGTCTGAATAGATGAAAGTAACAGGTTGTTAGCACTTGGAACACAATTGCAACCCACCTTTCATGTCTCTCAGCAAACAAAGGCTCAAGAGCGTGTATCATGTTAATTAGCATCCTTCCTGATTTACTTATCTGAGGTTTTACTGATGATTGTTGAGGACAAATGAAAGTGATTATCTTTCACAAGGCAAGGAATCTGAATACAGATATCCTGGGAATAGTCTCAGTGTAAGCATAGGTTTTGAAATAATGGGCATTTCCCTTTTCTGCTGGCCTGGATTCAGTGCACATGGAATTTCAATACATGAGCATAGCTCAGAGTCATCTTTACACCCTGGCACAGGTCTGGTCCTGTAGCCCCTAGAGATCAAGGCAAAAATACCATCTACTGGGATGTGCAGGAAAATAATAACTCTTACAGGACCATGTCTGGGGAAAGATGATTTGAGTGAGTAGGAGGTGTGGCACAGGAAGGAGACGATGGCTTTGAGGGTAGGTTGTGAGGTCTGTGGGACACAAGGCTGATGTGTGAAGCCAGAGGAGCGTTGCTGAGAGCAGCTGTTAGTGGGATACATAACTGGAGGGGATAGAAGCTCTTTTGTATCCATGTTCTTTGGAGCAATATGGAGAAAACCTACTACAAAGGGAGTTTCATTCTGAAAAAGAAATGGCAGTGTTAGGTCATGATAGCACCCAACTTTGCTGGTGTTGCTGCTATTTAGGATGTTAGTATCATTTTTACCCAATAAAGATAATAATCTGAAGAGTTATGTAAACAAAACC
Source organism: Aegotheles bennettii (assembly GCA_013398125.1). Taxonomy (NCBI): domain Eukaryota; kingdom Metazoa; phylum Chordata; class Aves; order Caprimulgiformes; family Aegothelidae; genus Aegotheles; species Aegotheles bennettii. The sequence goes on along the minus strand of VZRW01007725.1, from coordinate 107,641 downwards.
TATATGTAAACAAAAGGTTCCTTCTACAGAATCAGCATAAGATGTATCCTGAATGCTTTAGAAATTATTAGGTATGTCACAAAAAACATGCAATTACCAAATTGCTCACTCACCTGAAATTCTTCCAGCATGCTGTTGAGGCTTTTGTCACTCAAAATGCATAGTGGCTGAAAAGAATTGACTTAATGTCCTATTAATTAATTTGCAGTGTCAGCCTTTTGTGTATGTAATGGGTTTGATTTACCTGCCTAGTTTTACCCAGCCCCTCTCCCCATGTTTGCTACAGCATTCAAACGCGTTCGAAACAAGAAGCAGAAAACCAAGAATTCAGGCTTAAAGTTTTTATTCCTAGGTTCACTAAAAAGAAACAGTCATTGGGGTTTTTTTAAGGAAATCTAGGACTATTTAATTGGGGAGTGTCCATGCACAGGGTGCCGTGCAAGACAGAAAGCTGGATGTATGCATGCTCTTAAATAAGCAATCAGCTGTGCTGATGGCTTCATTCTGTATGCAAACAGTAATGTGGACTTGTTTCACATTTGGGGAGGAAGTGAGAAAGAGGGAATCCCACAGAGCTGAGCAAAGCATCCTGGAGATGTTGTGTAACACTGTTGACACTGACAAGAAATTAGTATATTGTCCCTTAACTGCCATACATCAGCAGAACTCACGCAATGTCTCTTATTTACTAAAATCTTGTAAGATTTCTGCTTATAGGCAGATGATATAAGGAAGATTTCAGTGGTAAGGAAAGCACGTACTGCTCTCAGCTTCTCACAGACAGGCTTAGGATTGTCTTATTTAAAACAAGCCTTACCTGTTTGTACAATCAATCTCATCTCTTAGCAGGCAACCAGGTTCCCACAAATGACCTTATAGATTAGGTGCTTTCTGTTTACATTCAATTTCCTACTTCCTGCTATTTGTAGAGAACAATTACCAAGGCATTAAATGAAAAGTTTTGCCCAGTGGGAAACTATTGGATATTTTGTCATTTCCTTACAGCCTCATGTTCTGGGGGAGAGGCAGAGAGGTAGGGGAAGCTATCACCAGAATGGTCAGGAGTATTTATTTATCTATATTGAAATGCTGCTGAGAGAGGCTTCGTCCAGTTTAGGGGGTTTGTTGGGTGGGATTTTTGTTCGTGATATGGTTGGGAAGCACTGAGGCTTGAAATTAAAAATCTCTGTTTACCTATGGGTTAGAAAGCTGGGGATGCTGCTAGCATGCTCTGGCCTTGCACCAGTACAGGCTGGGGGCTGACCTGCTGGAGAGCAGTGTTAGGAGAAAGGGACCTGGGGGTCCTGGTGGACAGGAGGATGACCATGAACCAGCAATGTGCCCTTGTGGCCAAAAAGGCCAATGGCATCCTGGGGTGCATTAGAAAGGGGGTGGTTAGTAGATCAAGAGAGGTTCTCCNAGATGATGAAGGGAGTGGAACATCTCCCTTATGAGGAAAGGCTGAGGGAGCTGGGTCTCTTTAGCTTGGAGAAAAGGAGACTGAGGGGTGACCTCATCCATGGTTACAAATCTGTAAAGGGTGAGGGTCAGGACGATGGAGCCAAGCTTTTGTCAGTAATGACCAATGATAGGACAAGGGGCAATGGTTGCAAACTGGAGCACAGGAGGTTCCATGTGAATCTCAGGAAGAACTTCTTTCCTGTGAGAGTGCCAGAGCACTGGACCAGGCTGCCCAGAGAGGCTGTGGAGTCTCCTTCACTGGAGACATTCCAACCCCGCCTGGATGCGTTCCTGTGTGATGGACTCTCGGTGACCCTGCTTTGGCAGGGGGGTTGGACTGGATGATCTTTCGAGGTCCCTTCCAACCCCTAGGATTCTGTGATTCTGTGACATCTCACACTGTCATCAAGTTGAAAAGGAGTAAATAAGGATCTCCCCAAGAGTTTTCTTTTGGCCTTTCTTCCAGAGAGCATTACAGCAAAGCCACCTTGCCTCTCAGTGTGCTGGGACAGTGGAAGGACTTTGTCTCTTCAGTATTGGTATAGCTTCAGTTTAATCAAAGTCTTGCATCATATTAGCTGTAAACATTGATAATACTCATGTTCTGCACAGATAAAACTTGCTTGTTTGCCTAAGAAGATTTTGCTCCAAAGCACTTCCTCTTCCTTATCAACAGCAAAATTACAGGACTGGGCTTCTCAAGCAGCAGTACTTGTCTTCCATTTCATGCCTTAACAGTAAGCAGATAAACTCCTTTCATTTAGTCAGAGTGAGAGATCTGTCAAACCATCCTGAGGAACTGAGGAGACTTCTGTAATCCCCCATCTGCAATAGGGAGATGGAAATAATTAGGAGCCTCACTGGGTTTTTGCAGCACAGAATTTTTATGTGGTGCTTTCAGTGTGTCTTTGCTTAGCAGGGTTTTTGTTGTTGCTGCTGTTACACAGTTTTCATCTCAGCCTCCATTATTCCTAGGTTGTCTTATTCAAGGGGGCAAGGTGGAGTCTGACAGCTCTTGGTTCTCTTGAAGAATGCTGTCTTCTGCAGCTGGGCCTGTCAGCTAGCCAGCCATAATTCTCCTGGAGGCCTCAGGATTTCTGAAGCAATGAGGGGACAAAACTGACAGTAAAACAAGCCTGACCTGTAAATTGCTACAGCTTAAGTAGCTGTCTCGAGGGAATACAGATTAAGAAAGAACCACTTTTATTTGGCCTGAATTTATATGCAGGCTTAAGTAAGATTTTTTCAGGGATGTTTTGTCACAACTGTAGTTTAAATGAGGCTCAGATAGATCCCTGTCCATTATCTCTCCTGCATCAGCTGCTTCTAGCCACTTTTCCTGGCCTCTGTGGCAGTTTCTCTCCAGTCCTGCTGCATCTCTTGTAGCTTTCTATCCTCTAGTTCAAATATTGAGTTTCCTTTGTTGCATGAAAATCTCTGCACAAGACTTGTCTACCTTAGAGTAGTATATGTTTTTTCAAAACCTTTTAATAGGACAATGAGAGATTGAAGAGCCAAATTAGGGCCTAATGGAAGTCAGTGAGAAAGTATTTGTGCTCACTGCAGTGGGAACAAGATCTTACTTTATATAAAGTGCTTATATATAAAATGCTTATATATAAAGAGAACCATCAAGAAGTGGTTCTCTTCCAGTCGTGGACTGTAGCAGATAGACCTAAGCAACAGGACACATTTAACTTAGGTTAGTTGAAACACCACTGAACTCTGATGGCGCTGATAAGCACAAGCAAGCCTCCAATGGAATCACAGGAGTTGACATGGATGAGGTGCTAGCTTGAAGCTTAGGAGACCAATGAATCCCAAGGAGAAAAATAATTTTTCTCTTCCTCACTTCCAGATTGATAAAAGGTTCTTGCTTCCTAATATTTCAAAATCTCTTTCTCCTAAGGAAATCTCTGGTATTCCACATGACTAAAAATAGGCATCTCATTTAGAGTAATGATTTGCCTGCTGAGAATTTTTATTATGCTTCACTAGATAGAGTTGTGCTTTGTGAAGGGCCTGGCTTGCATATGGGAGAATGCAGCAGATTCAAATTGCAGAATATTTAATATAGTACTTACAGTCCCTGTTTTGCGATAAACATTTGGTTTGACTGAGGACTGGTAGCACAGAGACAAATACAAGAAGCCGACAGATTGGTGAGTGCTGGGTGGGATCATTTGTCAGATGTGATGAATCACTGTGGTGAAGCATTTCATTTTTAGAAAGATCATTTTCTGAAAAACTTGAAGGCAGAAGAGGTAGCTGGGGCTGCCTTGTGGGTTTTCAATTAAATCAAATATACAGTTAGAATAAAGGCATATTGAAAAGTTCCTGCTATTCTAAAAATATTTTGAGGAAGAAACAAAATTGGAGTTATCAGAAAACAGAATGACCTGGAGGATCATTTGCCAGCTACTCTCCACAAATAGATGCTGAATTTTACTTACCCCTCTCTGGCCAAAGCCAGTAGGAATCATATATCTAGAGCTTGAAGCAGTGCTTCAATTAGGGGGAAAAAACATCCATCTTATAACCTTGCACACAGGTTACTCAAGCAGAGGTCAATGTGTTTTTAATAGGACTGCACATAGACACTGAACTCAGAGCCTGAAAGAGAGAAGGGATCTTGTTTAATATCTGTGCTCTTAGAAGTCCCAGGCTACTTCTGTGTCAAGACTGATTCATTCCTGAAAGATAACACATTCATAAAAAAGGCTCTGTGTAACTGGCTAGAAACAGGGGATACACAGACACTGGGGGACTTTATGCTGGCACCTCCTCTGCAGATACAAGTGACAGGAGACCAAAGGCTCCTATGCCTGCTTCCCCTTTCTCCTGATGCCAAAGGGCCACAGGCTCAGTTGTGCTGTACCAGGTTATTTCTAGGTGATGGTGAAGATGACCTTTTTAACCCTAGTGTAAGCAAATAGGAGAGCATGAATGCTTTAAGGAAACCTCTGTGAAAAAGAGGTTTAAATCAGCTTCTTTTCAGAGAATAGCACTCTTTGGTGCATTTACAGCACAGTGGGTTAGATGATCAGTTAGAAACTTTAGTAAAGGAGAAGTATGTAAAATCCTACATCTACTCAACTAAATATAAAGCTCTGTGTGTGTGTGTGTACATATGTATAAAACTATGTGAGATTTCCAGATACCTTCCCATGTCAGAGGACATGAAATAAAAAAGCAAAGAAGTCTGGAGATACTGTTTCACAGCATGTGTATGCCTCTCAAAGTTGCAACCTGAACAGAGATGAGAGAGATAAGGTAATGAGACACGTGTGATTGTAAAAAGATTATATCCTCTTCCAAGCAAGATTCAAACAGGCACTTTCTTTTTAAAACAACAAATAATAATGGGTCATAAAATGTGCATGACTTGATGTGGAAGCTTTTTGAAATAATAGCAAGAAAATTGGGTGTGTAGTGCTCTGCTGTTTACTCAGTTTATGAAGTATAGAAAAATGTTGCCAGTTGTGTTCCCAATAGAAAGGGACTCTTTGTGCAGGGAAAAGTGGTTAATTTTATGAGGAAGAGAGGACTTGATTTCATTTTGCCTTAGCAAGTTGCTTGCTAGTGCATCTTCTCCAGGTAAAAGAGCGAGCAGAAATTGCTTGGGGAGGCAATCTCTTGAGACCATGGTAAAGTACACATTTTCTAACAAAATGTTACTGATCGTGAAGTACTTTATAAATGTTGATAGTAAGTTACTAAATTGTTATTGTTGGTGGTGGTTTTGTTATTATTAACCTCAAACAGGACACAAAATTGCATTATCAAGGGCAGCCTGTGAGCCCTGGTACAAGAGTTATCATTAGTGTGGCCAGCAGGAACAGGGCAGTGATTGTCCTGCTGTACTCGGCACTGGTGAGGCTGCACCTCGAGTGCTGGGTTCAGTTCTGGGCCCCTCATTTCATAAAAGACATTGAGGTGCTGGAACGTGTCCAGAGAAGGGCAACAAAGCTGGTGAAGGGACTAGAAAATATGTCCTATGGGGAACGACTGAGGGAGCTGGGGGTGTTCAGTCTGGAAAAGAGGAGGCTCAGGGGGGACCTCATTGCTCTCTACAACTCCCTGGAAGGAGGTTGTAGTGAGGCAGGTGTCAGTCTCTTCTGCCGTGCTCATAGTGAAAGGATGAGAGGAAACGGCTTTAAATGGCAGGAGGGGAGATTCAGATTGGACATTAGGAAAAATTTCTTCACTGTAAGGGTGATTGGGTATTGGAATAGGTTGCCCAGGGAGGTGGTGGAGTCACCACCCCTGGAGGTGTTCAAGATGTGTCTGGATGTGGTGCTGGGTGATGTGGTTTAGTGGTGATGTAGGTAGGGGTTGGACTGGATGATCTTTGAAGGTCTCTTCCAACCTCAATGATTCTATGATTCCATGATTCTATTCTGAGCCACTGCATTGGTTTGCAGAGCATAATTTGAGTGAGGAAATGTATCTTTTATTTTTTGCATCCTTTTGGTAACATGGCGTTTGCCTTTCAGATAAGCATAACTGTTTCATTTTACTTTATCTCTCTTGATGATTAAGGTGATATGAACTGTAGGCTGATGCACAGCTCTCACTTTATGGAGCAGATTTTCTCAGGTGTGATAAATTGATATTCCAAATAGACCTTTCTCTTTTGTCTTCAAGGCAACAAATCTACTAGCTAGGTTTCTGTCCTCACCTGCCCTCAGCTATGCTGTTTCTCTTCACCTCTGTCCCTTTCTGAATTAGTTTCTCAACAATTAATTTACCTCACTGCCTCTGTAAGATACTAGCTAAATTTCAAAGCCTCTCTCAGACTAGCAACACAACCATGCCCTTCCATCCTAATTGATGGCTCTGCTCAAGACCACAGCAGGTCCAGTTGAGACACAGGGAACTGAGGGTAAGTGAAGAGCTGAAACCCAGTTCAGTTTAATTCTTAAATGAATGCTAGGAATCCCCCATACATAAAAGTTTATAATTTATTGCCTACAATTTTCTCAACTAATTCCAGATTTAATGCTAGCTTTCAGCTTTGGTTTTCTCTTCTAATTAACATCCCAGTCACTATGTATAATCTCTGTGTAAAGTCAAAAGCAGCTTATATGATAATTATAGTGTGAGCACAGCACCTACTGTTCAAGAAAGTGCTTGCATGATAATTAAGAGTCTGAGATTAAGTTGTGTATCTTTTTTGTACTGTCCCAAAGCTATTTTATTAGTGGCTCAGCTTGCTGGTGGTAAACTTTTGGGAAGGAAACAAAAGAACCAGAGAGACCAAGCACAACCCTTTGCACATACAGCAGAGATTCCTTGAGCATGATGAACTTCTGAGGTCACAGTTTTTCGTGGAGTCATATTGTTGACTAATTTTACATTTACTTCATAGTAATTATGATGTAGTGGGTTGAAAATTCCTCTTGTACACTGTAGAAGATACTTTGCATCCACTTCTTTTTCCTGGAGCAAATGAAGACAATTCTGACTGAACAAAGCAGAGGGAAAATCAAAGTGTATTGTTGTCACGGTTTAATGCTGGGGCAGCAATTAAATGAATGACAGATGCTCTCTATTATCCACCTCCCTTCCCAGAGAAGGAAAGGAGAGAGAATAAGGGAGGAAGACTTATGGGTTGGAAACTGAACTACACAGCTTTAATGAAACAGTAATAATGGAAAAGAAAATGAGGAAATATGATACAAATATATGCAAATATACACAAAACCAGTATCATGCTTCCACCCCAATAATGCTCATGTTATCCCCAAGACTAATACAAGATACGAAGTTATACTCAGGTCCAGACAGCAATCATGAGTGGTACGCTTATAGCAGTGAAAGCTGAGTGCCAACACCCCAGCCAGAACTCAGGAGGGATGCAGGTGTGACCGCCCTTGCTCCCCCTTTGTGGTCTTGGTCTGCACACCATTCTCTAGCAGTAACTATAATCATCAAGCATTATCAATTCTAAAGGCGGACACTGACTGAAAAACTGCAGTTAATTTGAGCAAGTGGCTACTTAGAAGAGACAAACCAGGACATTTGTAGAAGCAGAATAACTTTGTTCCCTCTGTTAACTCAAAACTAGCATTAGTTACTTCATTTTAGACTCCCCTCAGCTGGAATGACTAGTGTCAGATGGGCAATCCCTAGAGAATCCCCCATGTCTGTCTGTTGTTCAGTATGGAAGAGTATATATTAACTTAGACTGTCCCCATGAAGCAAGCTGTGAATTTGATTTTGGTTTTCTTTTTGACTGTTGCAACAGAAGGATCTCAGAGTGGCATTGTATTTTGCAGTTAGTTAGATTTATGGCAAATTGATGGGAAGCAAAATGGGACAGGTCTGCTCATCCTTCTTGCTATACCTCTGATGTTGAACAGACAACTAACATTGACAAGCACCCAGGGGAGGGGGAAATGTATGGGTGTATTTGAGCAGCACTGAAAAAATCAAGTTAAACCCTGAATATTCATTTATTATTTGCTTCCTTTTTGTGTTTGATTATATAGAAATGTCTATGTATGGTTGGACTGCGAGGGAGGCACTTGTGAGGTTGTGAGGGAGGCAGCATTTTGGATGCTACCTGGTAGTGACCAGTGGATCCAACATTAGCCTGCTTTACCAGCAGAGATTCTCAACAGGAAAGAACAATCTTCAATTGCAAAAGCTTCTAAAGCAGAACTTTGTACTTTCATTAAATCAACAAAAATGCATTTACTTAAGAACAGCTCTATTTTGTAACTAAATTATTACTCTCTGTCCTGAATTTTGAATAGCTCATTCCCTGCTGCTTCAATATAACTGCATGTCCATCCTGCTGTAAGAAGTGGGGTACCCTGGCTGATACAATGAACACATTCAGAGCATCAGTAGAATGTTAATGCTGCTGTTGATCTCCCAGGAAGCATATGGAAGATGCTGAGGGGTGCCTGGTCACAATTAAAGATACTAAGCTAAAAGGAAATGCTGTGGGTAGATGTTTTCATATATAGGACTCATTTGTGAAAAACGAGTGATTAAACTGAATCCAGTCTCTCTATAGTACTTTGGTGACTAAGTGAGAAAAGATGTTCTGGCAAAGCTGGTCTGTGATGGAAAACACGAACATTGTAAACAACATGAGGAGTTCCTGTTCTGAGTTAAAGTGCAGATATCTGTAATAGATATCAGCTCTACCGGAAAAAGACTTTAGGAAATGTTAACTTTTTATTAATTTCAGTATAGGACTGTTGTCTGACATCTCCCTGCTCTGTGCAGTTTGATTCTGGAATGTGGTACTCAGCAAATTTTGAGGTTTGTGTCTTTTATTTTTTGTTTTAGATTGACAAGTATGCTCAGCAGGATCTGAAGAAAGGGCTTCATTTGTATGGGACAGATGGAAATATTGGCCTAACTAATGCGTGGAGTATCATTCAAACAGATGTAAGTCTGAGCTTTTATTTTTTCTTTCCTCTTTGGAGGGGTTTTGTAACAGCATGTTCTGGGTGTGAACCTAATTAAACCTCTAGATCCCAAGCCAATCTCTTCCTCCTACCCAGTCAGCACATTAGCAACTAAACTTTCTGCTTTTTGTAACAAATGATAATTTTTATTTATTTCTTATCTTATTTCTTTTAAAAAACTATATTGTGTTGATGCCTAAATATCAAATAGTTCTGTGTTGTGTGGAGAGTGAAGGAGACAGTCAGACAGGAAACAAGCAGTACCTTCTCTTTAAAGTCAAAGGGACAGTTTATGTTGGAAGAAAGAACAATAGCATAATAACAAAGAACCACTTCAATCCCTTTTCATTTCTGTCCTGTCTCCTTTTGTGGCTTTGTTGGTTTCCACTAGTGTAGTTAAAATGGAAACTAGCCATGGTGTTTACAACCTCCTCCTAAAGTCAATACAATTTTCCTAGCGGAATTCAATCATCCTCCATCACAGATGGGCTGGGAATGCTTTTTGCTATGTTGCCACTGCAGTTGCATCCTTCTAATTCTCTGACAGCACTCTATCAGTGTTTACCAGTCCTTATGACTGGTGAACATTATAGCTGGCTTGCTCCTTTTCTCCTCATCTGGCTTGCTGAGGGAACACCATCACTGACAGTTCAGGTTTATTAGCTCTGTTCTTCTCTTTTCATATTCAGTTCAATCAGTTCTCTTGGGGTGATCTTACTGATTTGATTTTCTCTGCTTCTTGAATGATGAAAAGTGCTCCAACGTTTTGCTTTAGGAAGAAGCACTCGTACTGCCTTGGCTTCACTCAAAAAATCTTGCATAGTTTTCTGAAATTCTCCTCTGGAGGTGCTAGCGTGGTCCAGACAGACAAGGCTTTAGTCTTGCCTCTGATGCCTTATATTGGCCAAAGATAACCTCTCCCAGTGCTTCCAAGGTTATATGAAGTATTTGATACGATGGATGGGCTACCTACACATTCTGAGACCATAAACCTGCTTTACTTCCTCTATTGCCATTTGGGCTGAAATCCTGAACATCTTTCAGACTGGTAGTGTCAAGCTTCACTTCCGTATGATACAAGATAACAGGGGTGGCAGGCTGCTAGAAAAAGGTCTGAGAAATTAAAAATTTGGGGTTGCTAACAGAACAAAAGAACCAGTTGGCCAATCTCCGTATACATTGTTGGGGCTACAGGAGCTGTCTGTATTGAGTGCAGTAGGTTGACAGCAACAGTACTGTGTGTGAAAGGCAAGCAGCTCAGGTTCAGCTAAAAAGCTAATAAGCTTTCCAGTCCTGCATCCTAACAACTTCATGTGGAAGGTTCTCTCGGTTACCTTTAAAAGGTCTCAGCATCTTGCAATATTGTTAATACTTTTCTCTTCCAATACTATGATCATATATGAGGAGGCATCAATTACTGACAAGAGAAATGCATTATGTGGTGCTACCTCACTCTTTTCTAACATGGCAATTATGAAATTACAATGCATTGTCTTGACAGTACCATAGTGTTCAAGTCTCTGTGCTCCCTGTGGCTGGGCACTGAGTAGAAAAGCAAAGAGCTCCCACAGATCCTTTTTCACTTCTCTGCATAATTGGTTTTCACATGTACCTTTCAAAACTGTTTAGGAATAGGCTATTGCAGCAGACAATCCCAGCATGGTTAATTATGTAAAACACTTTGCAGTTGAATAGCACTATGTAAATGCCAAGTATTATTTTTTGTGTTCAGTAATAATCATTATCCTTTACATACCTAATCAGTAGAGTGTAATCACTGATAGGAGGATTAGGGCAATGCAGGGGACTTTCTGAAAGGGAAGTTGCAGCCCAGACTCGCTGTTTGCATTCTGGCTTCTAAGAGACAGCTCTCTCAAAAAAACGCCCACGAGAGCAAACCACTTTGTCATGTAGGACAATGTCTCAGCACTGACTTTTATAATGGGGCCAGTAGACATCAGTCATCAGTTGAGATATGGACCATGTCTGCATGTGGATGGAAAACCGCAGCCTCAAAAAAAAAGAAAACATGACAGTAGCAGAAATCCTGATGAGTCCTTCCTCCTTGTCCTCTCTGCATTTACTCTCCTTTCTTTGCAAAAGTATTTTACAGACCTTGAGCAGGATGATGACACTGTGGTTAAAGTAGTAGGCTCAGATGTGAGGGATCTTAGCTCTGGCTTAGTTCTTCATTTCTCCTGCTATTAGCTTAGATAGAGACCATCCCCACCCCGAGTTCACTACATACAGCTGTTTATGACAACTTAAAGAAGTGGAAAAAAGTTTTTCCAGAAACAGAACCTCATTTAGATGGCATTTGATTTCTGTGGAACTGGCTAATGACAAATCAGAGGGGAGTTTTGACTGGGAGTATGGATACCCAGTGTGCACACAGGGATTTTGTGTGGTGATTTCTTCTTTGAGTGTGAAGGCCTGAGCACCTTTTTCAGGGGGCTTTCTTCTCTGAAGCCTTTGTGCCTTGGGAAATAGTTTTCCTCTTTTTAACAGAAGCATACAATTCCTAAGTTACTGGGAACAAGGAAAAAACGGTCTGTCAGGCCTGTCCTTAAGGAGGAAGTTGTAGTTTTGGTCCATGACTGATCTGTTCAGATTACTGATAAAGTAGTTGAGCTGCATACATGCAATGCACCTTGGAGGAAAACACTAGACTTGTTTTGCAGTCATATTAAGCCTCTAGATCAGGGAGAGGTTTCAAATCAGAACATTTTACTGATTTCTTTTTAATACCTTCAGCTAATCAAATTCACAGCCTTTCTCAATGGTGTTTAAACCTTAAAAGGATCAGAAACACAAGCATATGACTTTTGTGTGTCGTGACTGAAGACTACAAAAGCATACAAAGTGATTTTAAACATAACTAAAATTCTAATAGTTTATGATGTAAGTTCACCAGAACTACATTACACTCCTTACCAACCAGGACTGGTTAAAGTCACAGGTGGAGATCATTACAAAATGAGAAATAGGCTTTAATTTTTAAAATGTTGCTTCATCCCCAGCATCTTTGTGATCAATATTTGAACATGACTCCTTTTAACTAACCAGGCAGTAATTCAAGAGGCATGCAGAAAACACTTTAGCTTCATGAAAGTGAGCAAATTCAGGTCACTTTTACTGCTGTGTAGAGCTTTTCATGTCTATTTAGACCACTGTAACTGAGAACAAAATTTCACCCATCTTCCTCTACTCCAGTCATGGATTCTGTTAGATCAAACTGTACTTTAGGATTACTGCTAAAGTAGTCCAAACCATGCATTAAACATGATTTTAGAATAAAACTACCTTATTCACCACTTTTTACAGTGATGGAGGAAAAGGTGTATAAAAGGCACCTTACCCTGTCCCTAGTTGTCACATTCACAAAACTGGAAAACCAGGAATTGCTAAAATCTGTCTACAACAAAGATTGGGTGTCTGTTTATTTTCATGAACCCTTTCTCAGCCTGGCTGATTTTGCAGGAATTTGGCAAATAAAATATGGCCTGCTTAGCCTTCAATACTGGGATTGCCTGTCAAATACATACGAGAATCCAACTCCTTACATTTCTATTGCACTAAGAATATAAACTTCGCGTTTAACATCAATTACGAGCCCTAGATACCCCATGCTAGAGCAGCAGTTACTTGTTAACACAAAAATAAAGCTATTTGCAAGCAGTGTTGCATTCCATAAACACAGCACAGAGAACTCGGTGCTGTTCAGTGCTGCTTGGCTGGGAGAAGCACTCCTCAGCAGCACAACCTTTGACTGCATTGTCGTGTTGAGCAGCCCCCAAGTGTCCTGAGCTCTTGGGAACCATCAAGCCACTTCATAACCCCACAGGTAATCAATAGGGGAGTGATTTATGTAACTTTAAAAAATGAGAGAAGAAAAAATGTTGTTTTGACACCTCAGGAGACAGAGCCACCCACGTGAAACACATGAAACAAAGAGCAGCACATCAACAGTATTCCTGGAGATGTTCAACAGTAGGAGCTTAGATACTCAGAGGCATATGACAAGTTTTTGTTTGGTTGAGCAACTCTGCCAAGCACTGTACGACTGTCCCCAGAGCTACTACCTGATTGTCACCCTATGCCATAAGTACCTGTGTTTGTTCATGTGGGCAAACACAAGTGCATCTAATGGTGCGTGCTCCTTCACAGCTGCAAGCCCTAGAATCAAGTGACCTGAGGTGTACAAGTCAAGGCATCTTGAAGTTGTTACTGCTGTTAGAGACAGTAGCTGACATTTTCTAGAGATTACTCCCTTTTAAGGTCTGTTAGTCTGGGGACCCCAAAATAAACACTATTAGTTTGTAATTTTTTCTAAAAAAAAAGGCAAGTGTATCGTTCCCTGTTGAAACTTGGAATGGAACTAATCAATTAGGCAACTTGTCTAATCTTATCACTTAATTAATGAAGGGAACAACACAGGACTGTAAATGCAACCAAAATACAAATGTAGCAAGAATGAACTCTGTGATTACTTCAGTTCTTTTTTACTGGAACTGCCTTGTCTGCCAGGAGTGGCAGGCAAGTATTAGTATTTAATTAATGTGGCAGGCAATGTGTGTCCAACTACATCCCCTCCTATTTCCACCTTACGGCTTATCAGGAAGTTTTAGTCTTTGGAGATCCAACCCTAGATCATGCCTAGCTGCATTCTGCCTCACAGGCTGCATAGAACAGCTGTCCTCAAAAACCTTAGTGAGCCCTTAGCTACAAAACCTGTACTTCATCTCCATCTCCTTAGTCCATCAGACTTTTGATACCCTCAGGCATGCAATATTATGGGGAGAAGGGTGTGTAGTCCCAATTTATACAAACTTGTGTCACTTGTATTTGGCCAGAACATCACTCAAATGTCTCAGCCCTTACTGTTGCACTCTCTATGTCATAGATGAGCCACATTTTCAAGGCTTGCTATTTACAAGCTGTCACTTCTTATTGTCTATCAAAGAGCTGCCTCTTGACTCCAATGAGTACAGCCTGCAAGACCTTCCTGTTAGCTTTCCAGCTAAACCAGCTTTCCTCAAATGCATGCCATGTGTTGCATGCCACTCCTATCTGCTTTTGGAACCTGTTATGCACAGGGTTCCTATTTGGTGTGCAGGAACATAGGGGGAAAAAGCAAGTCACAAACTTTTTTTACTTTCCAGTCAGTTTGTAGAAAATGAAGCCTGTAAACTCACAAATCAAACAGTTGCAAGCTAATGATTGATTCCTGTCATGGACCAAATCAGAATTCTGAACAGAAACTTGGGAGGATAGATGTTGTTAGCTGAGGAAAGATTTCTTACTTTTGCCTCTCAGAAGAAAAACAGTGCTGTGAGCACTGAAACATCTCTGTTGCAGACTACTTTCTGTGAGTGCTTGAAACAACATATTGATGTGTGAGGCAAACCATGACAACTCTGCCCTCTATTGGTCTTGAATTGCACATCTTGTGTGTACAAGAAGACCTGAACATTCGGCCCTCCATGCCCATAGACTCTACATCTATTACATGTGTTGGGAAAACTCTCTCTCAGGCCAGTGTAAACATCAGGATCTGAATTAGGTCCTTGGTCCTGGTGATGCAGATGTCTGTGTGATTTATGAGTCTATTGGAAACAAAAGGAATGGTCTCCATAGGGACACGAAAAATACTGTACAGGCTTATATAAAATCATATTTAAAAAATATGATCTTAGCAAGTCATTCTGGGGCTAAGTATGTGGCTAGCGTTGCCTTGAAAAAGTGTGCAGTACTGCCAATAGCAAAGAGCAGTTCTGCAGCCCAGTGCCATCTTGCTTTACTCATTAGTAGTAAAGTGGCTAAATACCAATAAATTCATACTTTTGCGTTAGCATAGGAGTGACAGACTGTGTATATGGTGATGAGTCTTAGCCATTCCCTGTATGTACATTTACCATACCTTTCATCCCACTACCAAAGTCAAACCTTCTGGTTTAGCACTAACATAGTCATTTGTACATTGTGTCATCATAGGCAAACACTTAATGTAAACACTTAAAGCACCACTATTAGCAGCATCAGATGATGACATTAAGGCACTGCACCAAAGAGAGAAAGAGGAGAAAATACATCTTTCACTGACTGACAAAGACTTTCAAAGGTGATCAGTAATTAACAGCTTAGAGGGAAATTTGCTTTGTTAACTTCAATCATGATTTCAGAAGTAGTGTGCCATAGAGATCCCAGTAACTTCATCTCCTGGGTGTTGTATCTGTATATCAAATAATTTTTTTTCCTGACAACAAGCTGCAAATGCTTGTTTTACAATCCTGCTTAGTCACATCAATTCTTAACCTTAGTAGCTGGCTGGAGTTGTCCTGTTTCAGCTCCTGCAGTGTCCTGCCACTGCAGATAGGTGCCTTTACTTCTTGTATCAACATTAGCCACATACATTTGAACATGTAAGAGAAGGTATCAACATTAGCCACATACATTTGAACATGTAAGAGAAGGGAAAAGGGTCTATTTGGGTAAGGCTGAGGAAATACTGTATTTCTTTAAAATGCCAAGCCTCTGCTAGAGTAATTGGAATGTACTGAATGTCCAGCTCCAGGAGGCACAAGTCAGAACAAACAGAAGTCAGTGACAGATCATAGGTATCATCTCGATTCTTCTTTTTCCAGTTCAGATGCTGCGGAGTCTCCAATTATACTGACTGGTTTGAAGTGTACAATACAACCCGGGTGCCAGACTCCTGCTGCTTAGAATTCAGTGAGAACTGTGGACTCCATTCCCCGGGCACCTGGTGGAAAGCGGTGAGTAGCTCTAGAAGCAGCTCAGCAGCTGCCTTGCAACCCAGATAAAGGGCAGGCACCTAGGTCATTTGCAGGAATATACAGATCATAAGATACTTTGTACCCTTACTGATCTTTAATCAGACGCTTCAGAAGGCTCCTGTTGAGCTGTGGCTTCTGACCTCCAGTGAAACTACCAAGTTAATTGTTTTTACACACTGAAGTCTTTCCAGTAGGCTCTGTGAGCTGCTGCTACACATTGCAGACAAGTACCTTCCAACACCAATCTGAAGCACAGTCTGGCTAGATCAAGCTAGAAAATGACATGATTGTCCTTTTTAATGCTCAGCCTACTGGAGTCAGGTAGTGAAAAAGGCAAATGGCTCATCCACACACATAGCACAAGCCCTGGAGCAGGCGTAGCTTATTGTGGCCCAGGCAGTCATGAGGCAAGAGGACAGTGTGAGACCAGAGTGCTCTGCTCCTGCCAGGAACCCTAGTTCAGGGGCTTCCACCAGATGGTAGGAGAGTAGAAACTGTTCCACTGATCTGCCAGCCGCACATTTTTTTTTTTGCAATGAGTTTCTGCACTTACCTATAACCAAATTCAAAACTCCATAGGATAATGTCCCTACAATGTCCTCAGCAAGATCTTTCCAGAGCAGATAGTCAGAGCCCAAATTCTCGTCTGAAATTAGTTCAGCAATTCTTTGTTCTAATTACAGGTAGTGGAATTAGCAGGAGGGGTGTGCAGTAAGGCCAGCTGATGGAAGTGGAATTATAATGAAGTTTTGCTGGTTCTAATGGTTTGTGGAGACAATAAGTAAAGCTCCCTCAGCCAATTCTAGTGAGATTCCACACGCCTGGATTGGTGGTGGCAGAGGCCAAGTTCCAACCAAACATGGATCCCTTCTACCACTCAAGTAACTCCAAGTCAAATTTTGAATTTAAGGACTTAAAAGTTGTTCTTCTATTTTATTCAGGGTACCAAGACGATGAGTGCAGGTTAACACCAAGTCTTTTGGTGGGCATTAATAGTTTTTCTTTTATACATATGCAAAAGCTATTAACTGAAGGCTGAATGATTCTTGGCCATGTATATTTATAAGACTGAGGGCACAATTTTTGCTTTGCAGTTTGGAGGTGCAAATTTGTGTCATTACAATTAGTACTTCATGTTCAAGCTTCAACTTAGAAATACACAGAAGTTGCTCCAATGCTGAAATCATAATCCTGGCTACCTCAAAGTTTATTCTGATCTGGCTTTTTCTGTCTGAATATTCCTAGGGGAGTAGAGCTGTGTGGTTATGGCTAATAGAAGATTCTGGGTTGTTGTTTTTTTTTCCCAGCCTTGCTATGAAACAGTGAAAATATGGCTCCAGGAAAACTTACTAGCAGTGGGGATTTTTGGATTGTGCACAGCTATGGTACAGGTACAGTTTAATATCAATTTTCAATCCCTAATTAAATAAGTAACCATATGTCTTGGTTTAGATGGTCAGGGCAAGCCACAATCCAGAGAACAGAATTGCTCTCTGTTACTCCCCTCCACTTCCCAGGGGAAGATAAAAGGGGAATAAGGAGGAGAGGCTTAAAGGTTGGAAGTTAAAACTAGAACAGGTTTAATGAAATGAGGAAGGGAGAGATACAGGCAGGAAGAGGAACAAAATATACAAGTATATACAAAACCTAATTTCAATGATTGCTGATAAGTTCCTGAAAGTCTCTCATGGCAAAGCCGATGCAGGGAAGAGGGTCCAAAGATCTTCCCAGGACCCAATGGATTCAGACTCTGCAGAGCACGTGGAGAGCTGATGACAAAGGGCAGGATTTTCTCTCTCCCACATGTCTCCACATGGTGGGAAGGCAAGGAAGAGAAGAGCAGGAAGAAGGGGAGGAACTTCCTGCTTTCCTGGCTTTTTAGAGTTTGGCAGGAAGTGGGAGGGAATACAGATCCCTTGGTTTTCCCCACCCTGATCCCTTTTCACGAAAGATCCTAAACCCCACCCCCTTCTCTGCATCCTCACACTAATACCATAAATTTTAGCCTGTGCTCCCCCTAACCATAACACCATAGATCCAGAACTACTCTGCCCAAGCCTGTTTTAATAATTCCAACATAGAAACAGAAAGGATGGCATTGCTAAGCTTATTAATACCATGTGACTCCAGATTAAACCTTTTTTTTTAAATTGTGCATGGTATACCACTAGCAGCAGCAAGAAAAAGATTGAGATTAAAATTCCACTCATATTCCCACTTATGTCAGTTTTACAGGCATGGCATGTATCTTACATCTTACTCTCTCATATGTCACATATTAGCTGCACCTTATTAATACAAATGCCTGACTCCTCGTAGGCCCAAAGTTTTGGTTTTTGTTTTCCAGTGCAATAAGCAGATATGCTTAGGAAAAAAAATATAAGCACAACAAGATCACATGGCGGACAGGCAATGTAAGGCACTTCTTAATATACTATTATATTTTTAAAAAGCAGCTTTAAAGCATTTCTTCAGTATTTAGGGAATCTTTAAAAGATACATTAAAACCCTAGCAGCCCATCTGAGAGTTCTCCCCATAGACCTTGCTGATACTTACGGTATTTAAGAGAATGCTGTCTTTCTGACACAAAAATGACTAGTTCATGTGGGAGAAAACACTTCAGACAATTCTGAAGTGCTAACTAATATCACTAGCAAATGCTGTGAAACACAGAGAAAACACTTCAGGACACAAAAGCTTCTTGGTCTGTCTTCCAGCTGCACTATGTGATTGAAACTAATTGATGATGTAAGTTTTGATCCACTGTCACCTAAAATGAGTTAGGCTCCCTCTAATGCTGCTGTTACAATGTTGTTCTGGCCCTAATCATGTGACTGCTTTTTTTTTCATGTTAACAATCTTATAGTTAGAATCATACAGTGACACAACTTGAACATCCACAGCACGTGTGGCAGAAGACATTTCTTCAGTCATGCTTAAAATTATAAAATGAATTCAGCCACTGATGTTTTATTCTGTAGCTGTCCCTGAAGGTGTTCCTTTGCTAGAAGGGGATACTTCCAAAAGGCACGTGCTTACTGTAAAACATCACACTAAAGCCTAATGCTCTTATTTCACTGTAGACAAATGGGAAATGAAGGTGGCAATAGCTTTATAACCATTTTTTTCTTTATATTGTGTTATTCATGTACTCTTTCCAAATACTCATTAACAGAAACTGCTACTTATGTAAAGAGTAAATTTGAAGTGGTCACATTAAGTGCTTAAAAGAGAATTCATACAAAAAATTTCTACCTGGCAAACCTTCATTTCAATGACAATTTTTAGAGTGGTGTTGCAAACGAATAGTAACAACTACTTAGTACATTCATATAAGTACTTCAACTGGAAGGAAAATAAGACTCTTTTCCTTGTCTCCTTTTCTGATGAAATAATCTACCAGAGGTGGCACAGCAGGTCAGTAGCTGGGCTGGGAGAAAACCATGACCTCCCTTGCTGCTTCTCTCGAGTCGGCTGGGTAGAAAGACACATACATTGTTGATGAGGCATTGATAGCTATGATTAATGCATGGACAGTCTCCAGTGATTCCCCCACAGGGACCTGTGCACACATATGCTTGGAAAAGTGAAGTAAAGTAAACCACAGTATCCTTTGGGTCAAGGAGGAACCTGATTGTCTTTCAAAGCAGTAGCTACAGAGATAACCACACAGCCCCATGGCTGTGGGTTGCTACTGTAAAATATTTTTGAGCAAAAGACAACCAAACATTTTTTTTCAATACACCTCTTTGCAGTACCTGGTGGCTGCTTTTATTGGAGAAATGAAGTCTCTTGTGCTCTCATTTTTCATTCTGTAAAACAGCAATACAGATAAGGACAAAAAGCAGACAGAAACTAAGAGCAGAACAAGGACATGAGCCAGCAGGAAAAGCAGGATGTGATGTGTCTTCCTGTGTGGGGGAAAAAAACCCCTCCAGTATAAGCATGCTTTTTTCTTTCTTTTTTTTAGTTTCAATAAATAGTTGGGGTTTTTTTAACTTACTGAAAAATTGTTTGTTTTTTTTCTCTTAGATTCTTGGACTCACCTTTGCAATGACCATGTATTGTCAGGTAGTCAAGGCAGACACCTACTGTGCATAGATACCATTCCTAATCTTTCTGCTCCTCTCCAAAGGACACAGGAGAAATCTCCTTCATTCTCATTCATCTGACTTTTTTTCCCCCCCTTTGTACTATACTGTGTATAATGCTATCTTTCTGAAGATTTTGTGAATCACCCCACTTTACTGAAGGAGGAAGAAGAAAAAAAACAGTACTTGAACTGGCACAGGTAAGAAGCAGCCTTGTTTTTAAACAGAAGGAGACCTCCAAAGAGCAATGGTTCCTTTTCCATGGCCTGTGGCAAGGCAAAGGAGGCTGCTTATGAAGGGCTGATCTGCAAACTGACATTAGGAAAAGATTGCACTGAGGCAACCTCTGTGAAATGTGCCGGGTTGCCTTCCTGCATTTCACAGTCTGGAAGAGAGGACAGAGAAAATGAGCATTCTCCAGCATTGAAAGGAGGTACAGAGTAGCTAGCACTGTAATTTTACTACAGTTTGCACACAGCTAAAATGTCAAGATCAAGCAGCCCCCCTGCCTCCAAGTGTCTCAAGATGATTTTATAGCCAGGAAAGGATCAGCTTCAGAAATAATGTTGTTTTAAAGGAGTATTTTTAAACTTTTGCACTGCAATGTCAGGCTTTTAATCAGAATCCGTACAGTAAGATCTGGCTGTTGAGGTAAAGCAATATTGGATATTGTCTCACTAATTGCCAGTGGCATATAGGTCGTTGACTGTATACGTAATATATATTACATTCATATACACATACTGTTCTGAAAGGAGATTAAAATACCCAGCATCTAACCTCAGGAAGAGGGAACCTTTCTATCCCATTTTACATTCCATCTGAAATAACCAAGTATTGTTTCTTGTAGGAGGCACTATCACTATCACTCACACCTCTGGGAAACAAGTAATTACTTTCAGCTGTATCTTCATTTCAGTAAACAACTTGTGAGAGGGCTCTCTCTGTCATTCTACTATGGTATTTATCATCATCCCTGGTTCAAGTTAGTCTGCCAAAATATATTACTCATTCCCACACTTGAAGATCCATACAAAGCTGTCAGCTGTCACCATTTCATTAATTTACTTTGGGATATCACCATCTGCAGATATGATAGAGTTTGCCTTGTTGAGGAAGAATCTTTTTGCACATTGCTTATTTTTCTGAGAGTTATTAAGATTTCAGATGTTTTATGCATAGCTGCTTTTTTTTTCAGGTGCATGCTTGCAACAGCCAAGACACATCAGACTTTGCTAGAACTAGAGTCACCTCTCAGATCTGTTTTTCAGACTCATATCCCTCTGCCTAGTTGTTGGCTAGAATATGCCCCACACTTTCCTGAAATTTGCAGAAATCAAATTTCTTTAGCCAGAAAACAGCCACCAGTTGTCCAATTTCCCCACCCTGCACTGGTAACTGAGGTTATTAATGTAGTACCCTTCTGTGCACACCTTCTAGTGATGAGGTTAAGAATCAGATGTTTCCTATTGTTCAAACAAACAATTCCACATCATCAACCAGCCCCAGATAATGCACATGTGACAGGAGGAAGCTGAAGCACCCCAGAGACAGAAGACAGCAGGGACCAGGCAAACAGAGCAATGCAGCTGGTCTGCTCCCCTCAGCCAGCCTTTGAGGACCTCTCAGCCACTGACAATAGACCAGAGACAAAACCATGCTGCCCTGTCTTCCCAGAAAGCACAATGCAGACTTTAATACTATGACAGTCTAGAAGCATGCATCAAGTTCAGGAAAAAAAAGTTACCCTTACCTTTAGTACTTATAACAGCAGATCTCAGCTACAAGTGATATTTTGCTTACTTTGATTTAAAGGCAAATTCCAGCATTAAAGCTGGACTCCCTCACCCACAGCCTATTGAAGAATCTCCTTAACACCCAGAAGTAACCCTTTTCTGGACAAGCACCATTGACAAATACTACTCTCACTGCTTAGGTTTTAGGGCTTTTTTTGCTCTTTGCTAATTTCCTGCATTCTTCTCACCTCCAGGACTAAACTACTCCATATTTATTGGGGAAGTGCTTAGTACAGTCTGGTGCCTGAAATCATACCCCCCCCACACCTTTATGCATCACCCTCTGTAGCATGGCCATTTCACTGTGCAGGCTAAGTTGAAAGTAATTGTGTGCATTTTATATGGCTTCCCAATCACTCGTTATTCACAGCAACCTCTCCACCACTAAGGGATTTTATTACTATGCTAACAAGCCTTGACAAATGTTAACAGACCTTGACCCAAGACAGAGGGTAAACTGAGAACAGCACACACAGCAGTGCCCTGTACCCCAAGCAAGAGACGTACTCTTGGTGTTTCAACCACCACAGTGTCTCTCAATGCTCTCTGCTCCTGAGCCCAGGCTGATGTGTCAACAGTCCTGCTCTTTGAAAAATGGTGTAAATTTGTTCCTTCCCTCTCTCCACTGTTCCTGTCTTACCTGCACAGACACAATTCCAGGTTAGGTGAACCAATAATTCTTGTCCTGGTTTATAGTTTGTACACACAGATGCTTCTCCTGACAGCTCAGAGTTTCCACCTCTGAAAAGCAGCATAACAGAGTGATGAACACATTAATAAAGCATGGATTTTTAAGAAAGATAAAAGTTAGACAAGTCTATTTGTAGTGCTCCCTGCCATTAAAAATTAACACAGAGACAGCAGGCTGATGATGGCTCAGCTGGTAAGAGCAAACCTTTGTGCAAAAGCGCTCCCACAAAGGACAACTGTTGTCAATTTGCCTGGTGTTTGTGTAGGGAGAAGAGATCACAAACCCTCATTCTATGAGTCTCCCAATAATATGTGCTGAGCTCTTAGAGAAGACTGCTAGACTTCAGCTAAACCTACAAAAGAAATAAAATGCAAAACAGAGACTGAAGACAAGTCACACTTTGTGGTTCCGTCTAATAATTTTCCACAGTTTCTTCACAACATAAACTGCCTTGGTTTTCAAAAACACATTATATATAGGGAATATAAGCAATACTCACTTTGTAAATCCCATGCACTGCAATGGGAGAGGGAGACCACACATTGCTGCTAATAGTTTTTTAAACACTACCCTTACACTGCCAACTGAGATGTTACCACAACTTGTTTATAATTTGAACTGGACTATTTTCTGTATTTCATGTTATTAACTTTCTTCACACAGGCCAAACAGATGTTATGGTGCTTAAAGCATTACCAGCACAATCCAATTTCAAACCTCTGAACATACTGCATATAACAAGCCTCAGATTTATCATATTTTCTTTTTTTTAAAAGCATCGCATCCTTTCTCTGCTGACAAGGTCAGAATATTTTGTGATATGTAACAACAATAATCTTTTTTTAACAAACAAAAAGATGGTTCCACATTATGTGTAAAACTTCATGTTGAACTGGTTGATTATATGTACCCTATAGTACATAATACCCATTTAAAAGGCAGCTATATCTTATATATGCAGAGCAATTGCTTCCCTTAGTGTTTTGTCACTTTTAGTAAAGTCTTTTATATTATTTTCACTTCTTATCTTTAAAAATTAAGGAGGACCCAATACATTTAAATTAAAGACAGTACCAAAGGTAACAAACACATAGAAGGAGAGCACTGCTAATTTATCCTCACTGCTCTTTCTGCTTAATAAGATGATGTGAAGGGCGTATAGCTGGACCTACTGAATCCAGCAGCATCAGGATTTAGCTTTTAGATTCAGGTCAATATATTTCTGGCTTTTCATCTTCACAATTATATATTTACATATATATATATATTTAATAGACTATAGTTTATTTTCCTGTACAGTAACTATCAGTAGCAGCCAAATCTTATGTTTGTACAGAATTATTTAGCTCCATGTTGTATAGTGCACAAATCACTGAAATTCACTCCAGTTTCTGTTCTATGAATACTTCTTTGTTCCTCCTCCTCAAATAATAGGAACTTGTAAAGGTTTATTCTTCCATTTAATAATTACCACGTGAATGCAGCATTGTATGATTTAGAATATGGAGAGTAAGAAACAGCACAGAAGCTGTAAAAATATTGTATCTTGCATCAGCAGTATGGCTGCTATGCAAATCTACCCAACCCCTTCACTTCTCATAAACTAATTAAGAACTTAAGTCTTTCAGTGTGTGTGGTTCCTGGCTGCCTCTTGCCCCATTCATAGATAGGACAGGAGGTTCTTAGCATGGAGAAAGTTGAAGCCATTCACTTACTCCTTAGCTTCATTGTTGTGCTATAAATGTGGCACCAAAAGTAAGCAACAGAAACCAGGAGTTGA
Organism: Aegotheles bennettii; assembly: GCA_013398125.1. Classification (NCBI taxonomy): domain Eukaryota; kingdom Metazoa; phylum Chordata; class Aves; order Caprimulgiformes; family Aegothelidae; genus Aegotheles; species Aegotheles bennettii. Next base: position 83,597 of record VZRW01007725.1, on the reverse strand, counting down.
TCGTGGCATTTATTTGAAAACCAGATTCTTTATTAACTTTGTCTGCAAGGATTCTTGCTAAGTGTGAATGATCTTCATAGATACAGAGTTAGAAAATTCACAGTAAGAAAACAAGTCAGGACTCCCCCCCATGGGAAATTTTGTTTGGATTTCATTGTGAATTCTCCTAGATTGTCACTGGTATCTTACCACAGTGGGCAGGTCTCCTCAGTTCTTTGTATTTTGTCACTGCAACTGCAATGATACATTTTTGTGCATTCATATAAAGAACAAAATTCAAAATATACATTTTATTTTTTAAAAGTTATTAAATATTCTTTAAAGTTTACAACAGAATGTCTTTTGTATTCTTTATAATCAGCTACTCTACAAGTTATAGTCAGTATATACATACCCAAAAATATCTACGCAACAGGAAAAAAAAATAAACAACACGCAGAATACTTCTTGTCAGTTCTTATTACTTATATTTGGTTTGACCTATATGACCTTTGTCTCCTTATAGATTTTTTCAGTTATTATGTAAGTGGCTTACCCATTACCAAGTAAATTTACACCCCTTTCTGTTTCCTTTTAAGGGTCACCTGAAATTGCCTGATAGTCAATAACGCTTCAGAAAATACTGAGGGATCAGGATTAGAGTATAACAAAATACTTTGATCCAAACCCAATTATTTTCTCTTTACAACTTGTCTGTTAGTGATAATTTTGAAACAAAAGGACTTCTCTTTTTCTGAGGTGGTGGCTTAGATTCCAAAAATTACATAAAAAATGTAGAAAACTAGCACCAGACTCTGTTAAAATGGATCAACTAGGAACTCATACTATGTCAGATCAGAAAAGGGTCTGGTTAGCCAGGTGTCTTATCTGAAGTTATGTCTAACACTGCCTTTTTCAATACAACTTATTGTACCCTCCAGGTCAACCAGCTTTGCAAGTGAGATTGCCTCTAAACTTGGTGCCTTTTCAACACCACTACAGGCATACTATTGAAAGTGTAAGGGTAAATGTGGCCTGAAAGTGGAGAACCAGAGGTTTTAGAGGTTGTTGCAGGACACCTCATAAAGGATAACCCAAACCATTGGTGCAAGTTCCCTACAACTCCTTCAATTCAGTAGGCATGTTTACATTCCTTTAATTTTCTTCATCCCATTAAATGCACTACTAGATGTTCTCATTAAACCACATCTCTTTAATACCTTTCTGACACTTTCCACTTTGGTCTTACATTGCAGCAGCGATTTTTACAATTTCATCATGCCATATACATTTAAGAGAACTCTTCTCATATGGATTTTAAACATGCTGCCTTTCACTTTCATTTATTTACCATTGGTTCTGTACTTCAAGAATGCTAACTTAAGAATTCTTAGAGAAATATACAGGCACAGAGCAGCTATATTACCTTTACAGCCTAACTTGTCTTTCTACCAAAGCTTAAACCTGGGTAATAGAGTATGCTATTGATTTTCAAGATCCCCATTGTATCAAACAAATAAGCCCAGCATACCTTCCCCCAGCAGCTATCCTAGTTTAATTGTCTTTGCTTTTTGAACTACTTGTTGGCATAGATAGAGGTATTTCTATTTTAATCAACAACTAGCCTAGTATTTCAGCTAATATCCTACTATTTTTCTCAAATGTACTTAACACAGCCTGGGAATATCAGGCTTAGCTAATTATACTAGCTGTGTAATACAAAGTACATTCTGCCTGCATGGTGATAGTTTTCGAAGAGACTTAAAGGTATCCTGTGAAACTTCATCCAAAGTTTTGTCTTGACACATCAAAGGTGTAAAATACAGAGCCCTATGTTTCTTACTTTCCTGTGTGTTAAAAAACCCAAACAAATAAAGACTCTATCATTATTAACTCACCTAGTGAGTGCAATTTGAAAGGCAGTTTTTCCAAAATTCCATTGGTTGCTTATGTAGGTCATCTTAGCCTAGGCTTTGCTTCCCTATCTCCTCCCCAATAAAACTGTTTCCCCATAATAGAAATACTGTATAGTTGTTCTGTTCACTAGAAATTGGGGGCTTTGTTGACCTGTAAGAACAGCTTGGTTTATCTTCTTCCTCCAACAGCCAGAAAGCAGTCACTACCAAATCTACTTATTAGACAGCTACATAGAGGGCCTGTAAGTCTTCTTTTAACACATGGGTTTGAAATGAAGAAATGGCTGATCAGTTAAACTGTTTTTTCAAACAACTCCCTGGTATCTTTTATGCAGTTGTTGTTTAGGCAAAACATTTTGTTACTACAGAATTGCTTAACAGACACTTCCCTGAACTTGTGGTTACAAGAATAACTTGAAAGCCTGTCATCCTTATCCACTATAAACCTCCCCTTCACATTGCTGTTACAGAATAGGTTCAACTAACAGCCAACAAAAAAAATGTATATAATTAAATATCTATAAAACAAAGTACAGCATAAAAACTATTAATGTGTACTGCTTATGTGCTTATTTTTTCCATACGGACAGCAACAAGAGTTTCTGATGTAAAGCATTAATCCCAAAGATACTAAAAATTACTATAGAAATAAAGGGATTTCAGGAACTGGTTGGTGAAAGTCTATTCAGATGCACCTCATCATCTCCCTCTTCCACAAATACCTTTCCTTGGCTGCTCCAGCCCTTCCACCTCTAGGGTACCATTTAGATCTGGTGTTCTGCACACAGGGATACCTGGTTAATCAAGGTTCCAGTCTGCCAAATGCAGAGGGGATGCAGTTATTTGTATTTTATAACTTTAAGTGCCCGAGGTTAGGGATCTTACATGGCTTTACAAAGTTGTTTTAACACTGAGTTGGGAGACCATAGTCCCTACATAGCAGAGAAAAGCAAGTACTGTAACCAAGTAATTAATGTCAACCTTAGTTGTGGACCTAACTAGTGACTAAATCTGGATTGATCTCAATGTCCTTGGTTCCCCGATGCAAGCCTGCAAATGGCTAGATGAGCACTGTTAACAAGCATAATGGTCACTAGTTGTTCATCATTCTCCAGCGAGACTAATGCTGCAGGGATTATTTTTTTTCTTTTAACCCAATTTACCTTGCAAACCCACTCAGTGTTATTGTATCATCCACAGATACAATTAACCAATTCTGATATTATATTTTAGCTTGGATAGTAGGCACACAGAATATTGAGCTGAAAAATGCCTCAGCCTAGAAATGTTGCCATTGCTGTTCTTCTGAAATGGTGACCAGAGCAGCATATGCATGCCCACATTTTGTACTGTGGCAGCCTAGCTGTCCAAGATAACTTGTAAACAAACAAACACACACACACCCCCCAACTAGCAATTCTCAGTTCTCTCATTTTCAGGCTCTTATTTCTCAAGGAACTGAACCTTCCCCCAAGGCTGTTTACAGTTAAAGCTGTTTACAGACTCAATTAAGATGAAGCATTTACAAGTACTCCAGTAAAAGTGCACTTCACCATGGTGCTGCTTCTAGTGTTTTTTTTTTGGAACCTCTCCTCTCACTCTATGAGCCTATAGCAGATTGCTTATGACTGTCAAAGTCACTAAAAGCTTCTTTATAATCCTCAGAGCACCACAGAGCCCTCCACCCTCCTCCCCACCAACACTCATTGTCTTTGCACCTGTATTTCATTTGAAAGTCATGTTGGCATTAGTTGAATAGGGTGGCTGCACTGAACTGTAAGTGAAGATATTTGGGAGAATTCTTCACACTATGAGCTCAGCTGCAAGAATTGGACATGCAAGTACATTAGAAAGAGAAATGGGAATTTCCCCCTAGAAGCCAGGGGTGCTTTGATTATTGTTCTGGTGAGCAGCTAAGTTATGCTACTTGGTCTCTCAAGAACAGAGATGCCTCAAAACCTCATGGTTGAAAATACTCTTGCTTTTAGGGGAAGAACAGAAATTGTGAACTAAGGCACCTGTGCACAACTGAAGGAATTACGGATTTGCAAATGCAAACGCAAGAGAGTATATAGACTGAGTTGATGTGTCATACAATTACCAGCTCACTTTCTGTAAACAAAATAACTCACCAGCGTGGAACTACAGCTTGCTGTCGTGGAACTTGCTTGATATTTGGTGCTAATAAAAACTGAAATTTTAAATCTCCTTCCTGTGAAGCCTGTGTATTAGAATTCTTCCCTATTAAACACCTTCTAATTCCTAACTGTGCACATGACATGGTACAATCTTCATTATCAAAGGTCTTTTGAAATAAGTGCTAGCAGAATTGAAAGAAGAATTATCACATGAAAAACTGGTACAGTAAAACCTTGCTGCAAATCACACTCACTTGTTCCTAATGGAATCAAGAATTAATGTACACTCTAAAATCCAGGTACGTATGTTCTTCTCATAACTAGAATATTCCAATGCAAGTCATCTTTGCTATGGATGATACAGGACTCCAGTTCATCCAGAATTCTACACCAGGAAAAGCGAGGAATAAAAGGGAAACCAAAAATGACAAGTATGAAAAAACATAGATGCAAAATATGGGAGAAGGTTGGAAACAGAAGACCTGCGCAGACAACATTTGGCATCTGAGCAGAGTAAGGTACAAAAATAGAGCAGTATCCCATTAAAAACAGTCAGCTCATTGACAACAGACAGTGTATGAAGTCTCTCTATAAACTATTCCTCCTAGTCCCTGTGATTTAGCAGATTTGGGGGTCTTGGGTCTTCTGTAGATGGTGGTTCTCTCAGTCCTAGGACTAAAGCAGTCCTACTCTGTGGTGTGCTGCAATTCAGATCTGTATGACAAAAGCTGTGATGCCCTACTGGTACTGCAGCTGGGGGCAATCAGTCCAGCCCTTCAATAGTGTCATCTTACCGGCCCTGGCAGTCATACAGGTAACTTCCTAGCAGAGACACTGCAGCCAATATTGTCACCAGGAGAAGGGGGCAAGTCACCAACCCCATCTAGCATCTAGAAGTTCAAAGGTACACATATTTCAGTGCAATTTTGTTTATCTTTTTTTCCTTGATCCTGCTTTTCATCCTGTTCCAACTTATTTTCTGTCCTCTTCAGATTGCAGTCCCATCTAGTCCCCTCCTAGGTGCTGCAGGTTCACAGAGCTACTGAAGGACACTGGAACACTCAGATGATAGACACAGTTACAAGGGATACAGGCACCGATTTCTCTTTTATCCTCCAACTTTCAGTACTCCCAGCCTCACAGAAGATCCATCCAGGAATGGATCCAGGTGAACTTAAACATTACTGAAATTTAAGCATTACTGAAAACTGCTGAGATCCGTGACATTTAAAAGAACTCAGTGTGTTAAGAACTGATGTATCACTGGTCACATGGAGCACAGTATCCTGCCAGTTAAAAAACTTCTTAACATTGGTGCAATTACACAGAACGCAAGAGTGTTCAGCTGCACAATCAGATCTAGTACTAAACAACTGGGTGCCCTAGTGCCTTATTTGCACAAGCAGTTCTGGTGAAGTATAAGCAGAAATTCTGGCAGTTTTGTCCTTTCTCAGTGCTGATGATTTTAATTTTAATTTACTGAGCTCTCACTGAAAATCGAAGATTCCCCGAGAGCTTTATAGCATGAAGTGGCAAATTAAATTGAGATAATCCCCAGAAATGTGCACACAAGTAAAGCAACTCAGTCCAGGCACCATTCAGACTGGTAAGTTCTTATATAAGAAGTAAGAAAAGAAGCAGTCTTCTACAATGAAAATATTCTCAAGCCTTTCAGTTTGTCTGAAGACACCCCAGAATGCATCACGTTGTGTCTACACTATCATTGCAGTGGGACTAGTCAGCTATCTAATAGAGAATGGACTCCTATTGAAATAGGTTACATGAACGAGAAACACCACAGAATTTCAAAGACAGGAGTTAATTAAAAAAATTAATTCAAATTTCCTCTGACTGCCTTATTGAGAACACATCATAAGCCTCAACATAATTCTCACGTCAGTATTTCCAACTAGCAACATTTGCTCATTTGAAAGCCTAAGCAAGAACTCTGTTCAGGTAGGAAAGCTACTAAGCTTTGCAACTCTTGTTTTTTAGGTCTGGGTAAAATTGTTCCCCTGGAAACAATGTAATAAGCAAAAACTCACAAGGAATGACACTCTGGGTGTACAGATGTATACGGAAAAAATTTATGCCCCAGGAATGAAAGCAGATTTGCCAGTAGGCAAGACTGTGCTGAATTTCTGTTTTATCTTCAGTGCAATTTTTGAAGTAGAGAATAGGATGATTCCCCAGGGAAACCGTGTAACAACAAAGCCTAAACATATTTAAAGATTATCATTCAGGGCTTTAAATCCAATTCTGTGTTTCCATTAATCCGCTGAGCTAGCCCAATCTCACACTGGCAGCCTCACTTTCTAACAATAGAGAACTTATTAAATATTAAATCTTAATCTTAAGTACTTCTGTATGACTAATAAATCCTAAACAGTGCACAGAAGATAAACATCTTTCCACTTTAAAAAAATAAACATACACACTGTGGTATTAGATAAAGGCAAATGTCCCCCTCCTCCCCCCCAGCAGAAGTGTGTAATAAATGCATTCATTTTAAAGCAGCCTGTGTGTCCTCACAGTCACACTGTCCCCAACTTGGCTAGTCCCAGGGTTCATGGACTTACCTCTGAAAGACAAAAGCTCACTTTTCTCCTGCCTTGAAATGCCAGTTTAGCAATTAGAGATTCACAGCAGGATTCACACTTCTCTGACAATGCTGATGTGAAATACTACAGGTAAAGAGACAGATAAACAGTTCCTTAAAGGTAGCTGGACCAGCAGCACAGCTGCTATTTGATCTCTGCTACTTTCCATTATATTGTTTTAAAAAAGCATTCAGCTAAGATAGCTTTCGCTTTAAAATTAGGCTAATTAAAAAGCATAAGCTGGATATGTATCCAATACAAGATTTTCTGGAAAAATTGTTTTCTACCTAATAGGGAATGGGAGGCATCTAGTCAGATGGATTACTATCCTCTTATTTCAGCTGGTTCATTTCAGATCTATACACACACACATATATACACACGTGTGTGTATATATATACACACACATATATATATAATCCCAGATCATATAATTGTTTTGTCTTCTTTCTGTGTGCCCTTCCTTCCAACCCAAGTTTTCTACTGTGGCGAGATCCGCTCCTCTCTGCACAGCATCACCATTCTCCTGTGATCTGGCACACTGAAACTCCTCTGCCAGGAATCAGCAACTTCCTTACAAACAGAAATATAAACTTTAACTTCCCCTTCTGGGCTCTAGACAGGCTCAGATATCAAACAATGGTCAGACAGGCATTACATCCACAGAGGCAAAATCTGGATGTTGCCAAAAAATAAAAGAAATAAGGAGTTTGGAGTTTGTGTGTACACATGCAAACCTAGAGATGAATCAAAACTAGAATATTTGATTTAGTGCCGAGGTAAAACATGATGAAGCAAAACACCAAGCAGCTGCCCAAGGTTCTTCCAGCATGCCTACACCAGAGACCTCAGCACAGGCTGATGGAGACACTGCCCTGCCCTGTGCTAGGGGACACCACTTTGACATAGTAGCCATTCCTATTACACTACTTATATGTGGACCCAAGAGAGTAGTTGCAAAACCAATGTAATCCCAAAAGTTTTCCATGATGTTGTCAGATCTCAAATGCAAAATTGCCATTTGGATGTACTTGGCTAGAGGCTCAGCTGAAGCGCAGCCTTGTGTTTTCCTGACCCATGTCATGTACAGGCCCATCAATATGGAACAAAGTACTTCATTATTCATGTTTGAGGACCACAATTACCATCTCATAATAACAAGTTCTGCAAGCACTTATAAAGTAAGGAGGTACTAGGGCTAAAAAACTCAAGGCTTCAAAACCCTTGGAAGGGACAACACACCATACAGAATTATGTAAATCGTTTTGTACTACAAGTCAATCCCTTTATTAACGGGGGATTACAACAATCACAGCTTTCGGTGTCATTCACACATGCATAACCCATGTATTCACTCCTATATATGCAAAACTCAATTCAGTAATACACTTCTGCAGTGTACTCTTCTGACCCCCCACCCCCAAGCTTTTTACCTATAGGAATGTCAGTACCTCAGATTTAAATTTCTAAAGCTGTCCTGGATTACTGCAGAGCAAAACCCTTCACAAGGGCCCAGAGAATACATTTATCCAGAACTCCTATGTCTTTGTCCTTCTTCCACTACAGGCCCATATGACCATACCAGGGAATTGGTAAGGTCTGCAAAGTTACTAGTTTAAAACAAACACTATTCAAATTCTGTTGTAAGACCTATAGGCTAGTCCTTGAAACAACTGGAGATTTGGTAATAAAATGTTCTTCCACTTATCAGTTCTTTTTGTGTGTGCACTAGCTTAGTTTGTTCATGCTTTATTCTTTACTTGAACACCTATTTTATATGAACAGTCTTTAGAAATACTCGCTCTGCATGCTTACAAATGGTGCTTTATGCAGGAGTAACAAAACCAATACATAATCATTTTAATGGATAAAACACTTGAAGTGCAAAACAGTTTGAAGAAAAATAATGTGTTGCTTAAATAAGCACAGAAAGTAATTATTCTGATAATGTGCAGAACTATCCATAAGACATTAAATAAAAATAAGCTTTTCAGCTTCTTTCTAAATAAATTCTTTTAAAATTTCCTCTCTTGATAGGCGAGCCGTAAATTCTCTATGCCCTCGTATAAAGCTTGGCAGACCTACCTCATCATAATTTAATTTCTTTTCTTATTATTCTTAATTCTTAAAGTTTAATTTAACATTGGCAGAAATAAGCTGGAATAGTTAAAATTAAGTTAAGAACAGCCATTATTATGAACGCACATTTTACCAGTCAGTTCCAAATACCAGAAATAAAAGGGGTATATTCTCCAAAGCATGACCAGTCCTCAGATCAAGATCCTGCAGACTATTAGCACCTAATTTACATTTTGAGATATGCCATATATGGGACACAACTCATGGACACTCAAAACCAGGGGTAATTCAACACAGCACTGTAGGGATCTTCAATTTTGTGCAAATAATTAACCTCAGCTTCACTTTCCTAAATAACTTCTGATGCACATTTTCAGTAGTGGTCATGCAGTTGGACTCGATGATCTCTTCCAACTGTAACTATTCTATTCCAATAGTAATGGCAAAAGGATGAGACATTTACCAGGACACAGATAACTTTGAAACTAAACCAAACATCCTTCCTCAGGGTAATGCACATTCAAGGGGCTACTCATTAGCTACTACTCAGCTACTCCTGCCATTCAGCTGAGTATCACAAGTTTTACTATCTGACAGAAAGCAAAGCTTTACAGTGAAAGAAAAGTGCTTTAATGGCATCTCTCCACCCAGAACTCAGAGGGCTTACCAGATGCTGCTCACTTTCAGCACTGTCTCCAGACCACTCCAATACTATCAGAAATTCAAACACATTTTCACATGCAGTCTTGTTCGCCTCCTGCTTCGTTAGCGGCTGCAGACAGTTTGGATGACATTTTCCCACCTCATGAAGAAACTGTCCTAACTTAAGTGCCTGACACCTGCACTGTAGAATACTTCTCACTAAGCAAAGCTTTCATTATTTTGGGTTTGCTCCAAAACTGAAAGTAAATTCTTTCAGATGCAAGCATTTACTTCCAGCAAAGCCCCACTCGATTTGATGCTGCCAGTGGAAATACCAAAAGTAAAGGGGTATTATTACAAAAATAGCATTATCAATAAAAACTGGCTGATCTATACAATTTCACAGCATAGGTCTGTTCTCACAAGCGTTGTCCTTTTCATCATTTAGAACCACCATCTACTCTGCCCTTTAAATTACGGTTTTATACTTTCTGCAGGACAGGGAAAGGGCATTATTACTTCTTTTGATTCCCCCCATTCTCACCGAGTCAACACAACTGGAGGAGGAGATGAAGCAGGATTACATTTTCTTTTCAGAAATGCAATAAAGCTGCAGCTGCACTGCTAGGATCTGTTTTAATTATAAAGAGCAACAAAATTCCAGGAAACAAACTGGCTGCCAGACATGCAAGTCAGGCAAAATGGGGCCTGTAGATTCTTTAAGCAGGAATGGTGCCTGAACACCAACAGTACTTGAATGTCAAAAAAAAGAAAAGAAAAAGAAAGCTTTCACTTACAAAGTAAATGGAAAAGAAAGAAAGAAAGAAAGAAAGAAAGCAGGACCACACAGTCACTGCCAGAAGTACCAAGGTGCTGGAAAAATACATTCAAATATTGCTGAGGGTTGGGGTGGAGAGAAGATGCCTCACAGGAGTAAAAATTTAGCTAACAGCAGGACTACAACATTGTTATTCTCCCTTTAAAGTATATAATCAGTGATTTTATGACTAGGAAAATATTCAGGCCTTTTAAAGATCCAGCTGCCCTCTGTGGCTTTCTGGCTTACTGCAGTAGTTAATTCCTCAACCTGCTTACATGTTGTGCAAATTACTATTTCTATTTATCCTTTCTAGAGTTACTTCTCTCCATATCTACAAGCAAAGCCATTTTCCCTTAATCTGTGGTGGAGAGGGGAGGGACTCATCACTTCTCACAGTATCACTCACAACAGCAGCATGCTCTGTTCACTTCAGCACACGCAACCCCAACTCATCAACAGATTGCTCTGCAGTGAATGATTTTGAGAAGACACTCACAGTGGCAGTGTGGAAGGAACCCCACTTTGCTCTGGCTTTCTGGTGACTTAGCAGCAGGGTCTAGCCAGCAAGTGATGGAAGAGAGTCAGAAACCTTGGCTTCCATTTGACTTTGTGATTTGTGACTTACTGGTCGACACTGAAAAAGTAATTTTCTCTTTTGTTTCCCCTTCATCCTTTGTCTGCCAGGTCTGTTTAATGTTGTGTGCTCTTTGGAAAACTGTCCTTTGCTAACTCTTCGCTCTGGGAAGCCTACCTGTTATAATGTGGTTATGCCTAACAACCAAGGGCCCCTGAGAGGGAGAAGGAAAAGACTTCTCATACACGTGATAAACGAGTTTAATACTGCATACGCTTAAAATTCAAATTATATGCCAATATGCATACCTGGGAAGGCAATAAGTATTTACCATATTCAAGTTACCTGCAAAATGTGCTCAATAACTTAATTCTCTGCCAAAAAGCACTAGAAAAAGTCATCAGAACAGTAATCTTAGTTTTTACAAATATATATGCCAAGGATACCGCATTGACTCTACCAAAATACTTCATGTTCCTTGGCTCTAAGACAGGTAAGGCTTAAAAAATGCACAGGGACAATCTTGGGATCACAGGGGTTTGGGTTTCATTTTGCTAAGTCTAGCTCTCTGCTGCATCTACAAGTGAGAGAAAAGGAGAAGGTGTGTTTTTTCTGAAAGCAGTTGCTTCATCCCATTCCTTCCCTCTCATCTCCCTCAAGCAGCCATGAGCACTCTGTTTCCCTTTTCTGCCCTGCCCACCACTTTAAGAGACACAGGAAAAGATGAAATCTGAAAACAAAACTGGGACCTTCCTCACAACAAAGGTTTAAGCACTTTATGTTGGAGAGAACAGGAAAGTCTTCATTCTGGGGATGATGAATATTCTCCCTGACACTTTATGTATTAAAACAACTTATTAAAACAACTGAAAAATCTGGTTCAATAAAACAAAAAACTCTTAAAACTTACTGCCCATTCCCTCTCGTATCAAAGGCAGTAATCCCAAATCATAAAACAAATACTAAAGTTATATAATTTAACCCTCAGTACTTTAAAATAGTCAATAAACTTCTAAATCAGGCTTTCAAGACGTGAGCTCAGCCAGTCTCCCGTGTGCAATTGCACCCTCACGTCAACCACAATTTCAGGGTTGATGTGAATGAAGAAAGAAGGAACTACATGGAATTTAAAATTCTGGCCCACCATTTGACACAGAGAGTCCATCTAAAACAACTGCAAGCTAACAAAAGCAATTTAATTTTAATAGAAAGTTCCAAATCAAAAAGCAGAAGCATCATGCAAAGGCCTGATACAGTGGACAACTATTTAGTGCTGTGATTTTAAAGGCATCATTGAATAAAACACTTTCTAATTTTCATTCCAGCTAATGAATTCCAGCAAGCTACTTGGACTCAAAGAAAACCCTGACTGGTTTTAAGTTGTATCTACAGTTGCAACACATGAGACAATATATTTGTGAAGAAGGGTGCTTGCCATTTAGGAAGAAACTATTTGTCTTGCATTATCAGAACTGGTCTGCATTAGTTGTTCCAAACACATCCACCTGGTTCATCACTAGCTCCAGCTCTAATACAAAACAAAGGTACTTTGGCTTTCATTAGCCAGATTTATCAGTTGTTTTAATGAAAGCAAAATGAAAAAGATTATTAGCACAGAGGTTTTTTTTACATAAGGCAATGTAATAGCAAAGCAAAAATTACACAATTGCTTGTTTTACACAAAAGCTCCCATCACAGCAACTGAAACAGAACACAAGTACACAAGGGGGAAACCTACCCAGAGGTAACTGTTATGAGCAGAGCTTAGCTTTGCCACCCTACCACAATATCACTGTAGTAACTACATGCACTAGGGAGCCAACTTTGTAAATTACATAAATTACTTTCTCCTCTTCTCTCTCAGTGTGATCACACAACAATTGCAGGCATCTTTTTCCTAACTTCCACATCACAAAAATGCTGACCCTGCTACTGTTGGGCCTTCATCTACTCATGATATACAAGCACATCCACTCACAGAATTTGTTTTGTTCAGCCCCCAGAAGCAGCAGAGGAAAACACAAAAAGGTTGCAAAACCTAATAATACTTAAGTAATCTATAGCAACCTAACTTTTCTGCCCCACATGAGTTCACCTAAAAGAGAAGAAAAACTAAAGATTGGGTGAAAATGAATATACACAGTTCTAAATATTTCCCTACACTGGGCAGTAACTGCCTGCTGGCTATATTTAATCACAGTCCCATCCTCCACAACTGCAAGCAAAGACAACACCTAGAAGAGTATACACTTGCCACTGGTTACACTGGAAGAAAATGCACTGAAATGTATCAAAAGGCCTACACAGACCATTCCTAAATGCAGATCGTAAGCTAAATCATAAGAGAAACAGAATGTCCAGTGAAAATTGGTGATGTCTCACAGAATCACAGAATCCTAGGGGTTGGAAGGGACCTCGAAAGCTCATCCAGTCCAACCCCCCTGCCAGAGCAGGGTCACCTAGAGTCCATCACACAGGAACGCATCCAGGCGGGGTTTGAATGTCTCCAGCCAAGGAGACTCCACAACCTCTCTGGGCAGCCTGGTCCAGTGCTCTGGCACTCTCACAGTGAAGAAGTTTCTCCTGATATTCACATGGAACCTCCTGTGCTCCAGTTTGCATCCATTGCCCCTTGTCCTATCATTGGTCATTACTGTAAAAAGCTTGGCTCCATCGTCCTGCCCCTCACCCTTTACAGATTTGTAACCATGGATGAGGTCACCCCTCAGTCTCCTTTTCTCCAAGCTAAAGAGCCCCAGCTCCCTCAGCCTTTCCTCATAAGGGAGATGTTCCACTCCCTTCATCATCTTTGTGGCTCTGTGCTAGACTCTTTCAAGCAGTCTGTAAGTGTTTAAAAAACATGCCTGTGTTTTTTAAGCTGCTTCAACACTAGCAAATGTATGCAATAAACAAAGAAAAACAAAATTCAATCTTACCTTTTTGAGCAGGATGAGCAGCAGAGGTAGACTTTACATATTGGAGGAAACTGGTGAAACACCATAATCTTCTGGCTTCTATTCCACCACGCACACTGCCCTCTGAGAAAGCTGAGGTGTATCACTCAGGCAATCCCTGCTGCACATAGCAGAAACTTCACAACAAAAGATAACAGAACTAGAACATAAGATAGCCCTGCTTCAAGAAGCTGCCTGGCTTTGCATAAAAATGCAACAATCCTGCAAACCTTACATCAAGTCACTTATATGAAAAACATGTCATGCAATCTAGAAATTGGGAGGGCTTGTGCCCCTCTACCACCACCCGTATGTCTGTTGTGATTAGTGGCTTCTGGTAAGTGAAATCAGGAGAGTTAGGAAGTCTCTACAAAGTCAATATGCTGCTTATCTACCCTAAATGTTTTCACATGAGCTTCATTACTCCTAGGGGGCGGGGAGGAAGCAGGTGGTCAAGATAATGCCCTTTATATGAAAACTACTCCCAGCTAAGCAGCCAGCTGAGAATGCATACACAGAGGGGCAGTTTTCTAGTGTATTTTATGCTTTGCCTTCCCAGGCAATTGCTGAATTTTACCTTATTTAACCTCCACACAATGGATAGATCAAAATAAGATGATTGGCATGCCATGTGAAGGCATCTCAAAAGTGCCCCTCTGCTTTGTTCTCAGAAGTTGAGTGGAGAATTAGTTCTAACATGTTGGAAGTCAGAGTAAGAGCATATTTTATTAAGAGCTTGTAAGAAACATTTTTTGTTATGTTTCTATGAAAATACCATATAGGTTTTCCTACAGTATTTTTTCTAAAATAATTGTTAAGTCACATTGTAACCAAATAAACATTAAACTATATCCAGAAAAGGCAGCCGAAATAAGTAGGAATGTATAACTACTGTTTTCAATTTGAGTCTTAGAGTCCATTCATCCACATTTTTTTGCAAAATAACATTTTGCTAGAATACATTTAAAGGCATATTTCAGCTTTTAATCTCAAATGCTGACAAGATAAGTAATGTTATTTATTTTTGCAACTTTTTTAATAAACAGTGTTAATCAAATTCTATTACAGTTATTTTTCATATTAAAGATTATTTTTTTCTAAAGAGAAGATATATTTTCCCCAACACAGAGTATCAAAGTGATTGGCTGGTAGGCTACAAAACACCAAATCAGGCTTATTTAATTTGCACTTTCTACATTAAAAAGATCACTGAGGGAATGAGATTTTCAGGAAATAGGTACATTCAAACTCTTCAAGCTGCAGAGGTAGAATCCATCTGCTTTGTCATGCCATTTTTTTAGCTGAAGTCAAACAACTGCACCGTGTATTAATCAAAACAGTAAACTTCAAAAGACAAGTCCAAAATTCAGAAGAGACTGTAATTACAGTTCCTATGAACATCCATTAACTTTGCAGTCTCCACAAAGAAGTATGCATAAAACACCATCCCCACTCTTAAAAATAATTACCACTGGTAGCTCATAGTAGAAATGGAAAAAGTATTTTATACTTTCTCCCAAGCCCATAAGCAACACTAAATTGTTACAACTTGCTCAACAATTCTTTATAACTAAGAACTGGTTAAAGAAGCTGTTTTTCTATTGTCATCCTTTGGTCTACCTTACCTCTTCTTTTTCATTCCCAACTTTCTTACCTGGAAGCTACAGTTAATTCTGGAGTTTGATGCCTATGTATGATAATAAAAAGGAACTATAAAACAAGGTACTGAAACAATTTTTCTTGAAGCAGTAGCATCTCACAGTGAGACAGGCTAAACAACTTATTTTCCACAGTTCTCTGTTAAAACTGTTTCTGATTACAAAGACTCTACGGCAGCTTTGGTTTTCAAGATAGATACACGTTTCCTGAGACAAGATGCAATGCTGTTATCCCAGCAGTATGGCCCATGTGATCCTGCAAATAGACACATAAGTCCTCTTTTCTGTCTTGATAAGATATTTAGTTGCATACAGACACAAGAAACCCTCTTTGCTAACTATTAAAATTATGTGTGGGCTGATAATTGATGATAAAAATACGAGCTTTGTATCAGAAGGCCAGCTGCAACAGAATCAATTCCTTTTTCTCAGTGAATGCAATAAAAACTTTGCAGAAAAATGTATTTATCTTTACCCTGCATGAGTCTAACCCAAAAAAGTAAAACATAGGGAAACACAAGAGCACAGGTCAATGAGAAGCTGTGCTTGGCATCAGGTAGCTAAAAGATACCTTTACATTGATAGCATCTGAGATCTTACCCTAATACACAGAATTTTTTCTTTCAACAGAACTAGATTATAGAGCACAGGTTTTTTTATCTTAAATGTATCTTAGAAAACTGAACGATGAAACATTCTGCTTAAATAAATACACTTCCATTTCACCACTTGCTATACTAGACAAAAGCTGGTTTAATAGGAATATTAGATACTTCTTCCCATAATACCCTTGATTCTTTAAGTCCAATACATTTGACCTTGCCCTGCAAGTACCTCATTTAAGAAGTACTTCCATTGCTTACACACACCTCATTCCTAGACACTGAAAAATAAAGCGAACATGAAACCAAACCAACAGAAGCCAATCTTCATTCTGGAGCTCACAGGCTTTTTGGTGCTCACTTTTTTTTTTTTAATGGAGAATTATGCCAATTATTTTAATAAAGAATTATGCCAACTTTGTTTCTTTGGAATATTATTTCTAAAGCAACAAACATGTTTTGTCTTTAGAGATAAAAGGCAGCATCCTTAGCCTCAAGCATCTATATACCATGTATGGCTCAAAATCACAACATACTTCTCATCTGGTATTTATTTTTCATGATACAGCAAGGGTTAGTTTGATCTTTTTGACACTCAGAGGTATTCATTCTATCTATAAGGATGGAAAAGACACTTCTTTCTAACACAGCTGTGCTCACAAACAGGAATCTTGAATTTCATAGAGAATCATCATAGAATATAAAAAAATTATGAAAAGTGTGATAAATCACATGAATCTTTTCTATAGAGGAAACAACAAGCTAAATGAAATATTCTTTTCTTCCCCACAACCAGTTTTGAAAGCTACCTACTAGCTAATACAAAAATAGATGGCATTTCAGATCACAAACTCTTCCATTTCTTACAGACTATTTTTTTCTGGTTCACTAATGCCACTGAAAGTAGAAAAGCAGTGTAATGGAATTTAATTCTTGAGCTATTCTAGATACCATTGCCAGAGGGACTTTAAATTGCTTTTGAACAAACTAGAAAGTGCAAGTTAATTTAACACAAGGATTCACGTAGAAAACTATCTTACTCCTAACGGTTTGGAAGAAAGAAGCATGATTAGCAAACCCTGCTGGATACTTGTAATGTGAGAAGTCAAGAGATGCCAGAACTAAATCAGAGAGGTGAAGATCAATAGTTCTTTAATCAATGGTAGATTACAGTGGGATTTATTCTGCTGAAAACAGCAGGAGCAGATAAATTCCCCACTGAGATTAATTACTGGGAAGGCTGGATGCAAACAGAGGAGTGCAGTTATCTTTGTGACAACTGCAAGTGGCAAGAACAACACCAGTGGAAGTACAGAGCTATCGCCTAAGTCTCTGCTGGTGACCAATGACACCCTCATAAAATTCCCAGCACTTCTTAGTTCCTTAGAAGAAACTGCCTTGAAGCTTGTGTATTTCTACAAAACAAATACTGTAAATCAAAAAGCAGAGACACAATTATTTGGCTTTGTTTTTAAACTGATGGGTTGTTACAGCTTTTGGGTTCATAAAAATTCTGTACTATGGAGACGAAAGCACCAATGTGTACAGCTACAGGATGACAGATTCATGCACAAAGATGCTGATTCCATTCACAGCACCTACTGAAGTCAAGGGGCTGTCAGAGCTGCTCTGTCTATTGGGGCTATCCATGTAATCCATCATTACCATTATAGCCTTTGGTGCATATACTGTAAACTGAGACACTAAGCAGAAGAGAGGAATCACAGAGCATCTCTTGTAACAAAACCAATTTAGAAACAAGTCACACATTGAAATTACTGCGACTTTGAACTACTTAAGTAATTTACTAATAAGAAAAAACAAATAGAGCTAGCAGCTTAGTTTGTCAGTGCTTGATTTTCTGAGGGGAAGACACATAATTGGTCCCCCCTCTGACATTTTACGTTGACTTACCTTATCAGAAGACAGTGAGACACAGAGGGTCCAGCAGATATTAAATTTGCTGGACATAATCTGATGGATTTATTTGTCCACTTACTTTGGTTATTAGGAGCAATTGTTTGAGAGTTCTCTGTCTTAAACTTTGATCAGATGGCATCAACTTATCCATTTTATTTCTTATAGAAAACATTTCAGAAAATATTTTCAACTCTCACACCACCTCAGCTGTTTGGTCTGTTTTCAATTACTCTGAATTCAGGAGCTTTAAAAGAAATGTCTGTTTTGGGTTTTTTTTCTCTGAATTTTATCTGATACCAACAATCATGTCTATGTGGCAAATCAGAAAAAGTTCTTTATTGGGAAAAATGCAAGTTTAATACAGATATGATTTAAATTACAAAAAATTTTTTAAAAATCACCTTTCCAGGGTACCCAAATTAATTGAAGGTGGAGTCTCAGTGAAATCTTTTCCAGATCATCTCTAATTTTAAAGCAGGTCATAAAAATAGTCCAGGCCTTGTCCCAGTTCCCAGATGGATATTCCAGTGCCCAATTCTTTTGCAAGCTCTAAGCGCAACTGGACAGACTAAGACAAAGACACATAAAGCAATTAGAAATACATTAGTCAGAGACAGTAGACACTCCATGCTGCCTTCTCTTCATGCTATTATTAGACTTTTTAAAAACATCTGTCCTTGAACCAGATACTGAAAAACCTAGTCTGTATTTCAAATAGTCTCTGGTTAGCAAGCAATCATTCAGGAAGAGACAGTTAATTGCACCAGTTAATTCAATGACCTAATAAAAGATAACCAGCTAAATAGACAAAATGCCACAGAAATAAATCAGATTTATGAACTATGCAAAGGACTATTCCAAATTAGGCTATCATTTCACAATATACAGAAATTCTAACTCTTCCAAGAAATGTCTCAGGTGTAAAATAAAACTTTATCACTGAAGACAATTAGAGCACCTTGTCAAATACCATCAAGATCTCTTACCTAGCCTTGCCTCTTCCCAGGACAGAGTCACAATTTTCATTATCACAATTCTATTTTAAAGAGATTCTGGGAGATGAATGTTCAAAAAATATCCCTATTTGAGCTCCAGCCATTGATTTAGAGTTAGTTTAGCCACTCATTTACAAGGGAAGCAATGCCACAACTCATGTCAGAACATGTCACAACTTTCAGTTTAGACAAGAAAAATAATTATTTTTCAATCTTTTATTTTCAGGTTTTCTTCACTTTGAAGTGCCACTCTGCAGTGTTTAAACTGCTCACATCAGGGATGTGTTTAAAACTAATTTCCATAGAAAACAGAACAAAGTATCATGGCATAATTAACAGATCCACTGGGCCTGGTGTTCATGACTGCTTTTAACTAACAATGAACAAACCAATTTTGAGCAATCTACTAGTGATTATAACATTAAAAAGGGAAGAAACACATGTGTTATGGGGTAATAAAATTTAGTGTTCCCCAACCATCTTGATCACCACTATGTGAACAACTCTTAGATTTGTCCCAGCATACAAATCTCAAAATATTTAATTACAAGCTTGTTGAAATTGGAAAGAAAACCTATTTCCATAAATACACCAACCACCACAGCTGAGTATCTGTTAGAGAAGAAGCAATGAAAGAAATGTACAGGAATGAGTGTTCTTCACCTGGTTAGGATTGACAATAGCAGGATCAAATCCTTCCACAAGGCCAAAGAGAACCTAGCATAACAACATGCAACATGACCCTCTGATAGGTTTGCAATGAAACTTTCTAAGATCCTAAGACAGGTACTACTAGCAAGAACATACATTAAATGTAGTAATTAATATCCCATATCTGCTAGCACTTCCACCAATATCAGATCAATGAAGGAAAATATCCTTCTACTAATGGAGCTTCAGATAACAATCTTGTTCAGAAAAACAGAGATTTGGATAATTTTCATTGTTTAGCCATACAAAATGTCTATTCTCTGTAAATATGATATACTTTCACTAGAGAACCAATTTTCTTCCAATATTAAAAAGCCAGCAGAGGCTTAACATACTACCTTTATCTTAATTTGAGAAAATCTAAAGATAGCTTTCTAGGAACTAAGGCTGCAAGTAACAATTTCATCCTGTATCCTGGTGTATTGAAGGCTATTATGTAGACAGAAATTGTATGTTCTGCTAAAGGACTTTAGTAAGGCCAAATGCTTATGTTTTCAAACACTAAAACAACTTCCAGGGAAAAAAACTGAAGAAAACAGGAGGATGCAGGCTGACAGGGAGAATCAGGACTCCGTTACACAGGAAGGCAAAAGTTTCCCAAGCTTCCAGCTTCTTGATCAGAAGGAAAATTTATCTGGTCTCTTGTTTGACAATCAGCAAGTCTGCTAGCACATGAACTGTGCATTCAAACAGATCCTCTCAGAGCACTGGTTTGCCCTCATGTGTCTTATCTCTAGGCATGGCTAATCTTCAGAGATCCCCAAACCCTATTAGGCATGAGACAGAAAAAAGTCTTTTTGTACAGGCTTTGAATCATAACAGCTTTGAATCATAACAACTATATGAGGGTAAACTTCTTTCACAGAATCCTAAATCCAGTTCAACATTTTCCTAAAGTGTCTCAAAAATGCACCAAGTAAAGTAAATATCTCCTTCCTCTTACAGCCCTCTGACATGAAAAAGTGGTACCTACCTTCAGTGTTGGGTAGAAGACGGCATGTTTTACTCCTTTACTTCTGCAAAACAAGTAAATCAAATAGTTACAATAGCTTTGATAGATTCCCTTAGGATTTCTGGCTGAGGTTAGAATTCAAAAGAAGTCTTATTCCTTCCCACTAAAAGGAAACAAAGACAGTGCTGAAGAAAACTGCTGATTTTATTTTTGAGTAAGCTTTTGCTATTAAAGATAAGATACGCTAGCATGTTCAGCACATGAGCATTGATACGCCCATATCAAAGACAGAGACTACTTGCCATATAGTAGCTCATAGCTTTGAGATTTCTTACCCAGTGTTCATTCCTCTCTAGAACCTGTCTCTGAAATCAGACACTTTTGCAACCAACTTCCATTCATTCCATACTTGCACTCTGGCTACCTTATCTACTGAGGGCAGGGTAGGGCCAAAATTTTCTCTATCTCTCTTCCTTTTCTATTGCAGATAACTTCCACTCCTGCCCCTTTTTTACTGCAGATAGAAACATATCACAGCACATAAATCCAAAGTGGTGGAGAAAGAAAAGCTGTCACAAGAAGGTACACAACAAATCTAAAGTTAAGTATGCAACCATGTCACTTCCATGCAGGTATCAGTTACAGGAATATTTGTCAGAAAGGTCCTCCTAACAAAATCATCCTACTTAACTGGCTTTGACAACATTAACAGACAGAAAGTTAGAAAGTTCAAAACATGACTGTATAGAGTAAAAGGTCTGCTACAAGAGTTCTTGCACAGTAATTGCATCATGCCACAACTACAACAAAAATACCTAGTTATCTAAAGGATTCCTTAAAAGGCTTCAGGATAAGGCCTTTCAAAACATCTAAAGAAGAGAGCACAGTTTCCTAATAACTAACACGAAGTTTGGGAAGAAATCAGATAACTTTCATGATTAAGATGAAAGTTACAAACTTCTTTGGGTGTAACACAAGTGCAAGAACTGGTTACAATGAAATACAATACAGGCAGAGTCAGGCATACTAGTCTATGCCCTATACCAGTGGCCTTTAAGGGGGCAACTCTTAAAAGAGGTGAAAACTCGGACAATAAAAATAAAGGATCCAAGAAGCTGGTTTGACCCTAGATCTAAGTAAACACACTGAGATATCTTGTTATAACTGGATTATAAAACTGTCAATAAAAGACAGTTATGCCTACTAAATGGGCATTTGAAAAACATGAAGACATTTGGTTGTCAGAAGCAAACTGTGAAATATTTTCCCCAATTCCCAACATTCCTATCTTTAGGTTAAATTAAATGTTAGCAGTATAAAATATACAGATAGGGCAAGGTACACTGGGCACAGATACCAAAGCTGCATTTTAAACCCTTAATAATGAGAAGGACGACTTACAAGTGGTCTCACAGCAGCACTTTACCAGTTACGCTAGGAGGAAATGCAGAGTGCATGGACAGACCAATTAGGCATTGTTCCTAAAGTCTCTGGAATTATGTAAATGCATACTTACCCACAAAGTGCACTGGGACAAGCACTCAGAAACAACAGATTTCTGTAACTATTTGTAATAGTTAGTCTCTGCCTGCTATATGAAAATCATTAGCTGTGTTTTGTTAGATTCATGTTTTGATTTCTTAGCAACTGCAGACATGAAAGATTTCCAGGTGAGATGGTTTACCACTGAAACATTTCAGTCCTGGCTGCCATCCCCATCCAATGTAACTGAAACTTTGCAAAGCAAAGTGGTGACTAAAAAGAGTTCCCTCAAATAACCCTCCCCTGCAGCCAGCTGAACCACTGCGGACATGCTCAGCCGCGCATCTGCCTGCCGAGCACAGTGCAACAAGTGAAGTTTAGAGTGATTTTCAGATCCAGTGTGCTTTATGCATCAAAAATTCCTTCAGGAAGCCCACAAACAAAAATCTCCAGAGAATGGCTTTCAAAAGCAAATGATCTAGTACTACTGACAGGCTATCCCTTTCCCATACCTTCTGTTTGCAAGGAGATGTTTAGGAAATGTGTTTCAGAAATGAATCCCAGAAGCCCTCAGATTTACTATTGGAGAGCAAGTTTCCATACAGTGGTCATTTGGTCTCCAATTGGATTGTGCATTAAGATCAGTAAAAAGTTTCTGACTTATTCCTTTTCAGTTAACACAAAAAGTCTTGTAATTGTTTAGCATGAAGTAATTTTGCAACAGAATACCAAAGAATTAAATAAGAAGGAACACAGAACCCAGTCCTTTCATATAAACACAGAAAATAAATTGACCAACTGGTAAGTATATTTTTTTTTTCTGGTAAGAAATACATGTTGCTGAGAAGTCAGGAGAAAATTACAGGCTGAGAGAAACCTTGAAATTGAAACTAAAAATATAGAACATTTTTGGGTTTGGTTTTTTTTTACATTTAAAAATATTTAAACCAAGAAGATATTTTGGAAGTAATAAACTAGTTCTGATTTTTTTTTTCTTAAAGCACCCTAAAATGTGTTTTACTCCTGTTTTCAGTGACATGTCTTCTTCACATTACCTATGCACTGAGTAATATACAAGATACAGTTTTGTAGAAGTAGTAGGGTTTTGTTTGTATAATTTTACCAATTTTTTGTATATTTGCATATAAAAAATAGCAAATTATAACTGAGGCTTAAAAAGATGTTGCTGGGGTTTTTTTAAAATCTGTTTTAAATTGATTTTTCCTAGCATCAGGAATCCTCTTGTCTTTTCAAGATGAAAAAGGGAGCACAAAGAAAGTTACTACCCTTTTTTGCCCTCATGCAGTCAGTCCTTTCAAAAACTTTACCTGGAAGACACTTGACATTATTCTCATTACACTTCTCTACAGTCCATTCCATTTAGTGGAAGCCTGTTGCTCGACCAATCTTATCACTAGAACTTGTAAAACCAGGGTCTTGTACCACAAATTTTTCTCAGAATTATTGTTGGCTGTTATTGGTAATCATCCAACAGCTCACAGTATTAGTCTTGGAGCCTCTGATTAACTGACATTTAGTAGATAACTTTGATGGGCAATGTCAAAAGATATTACTCATCAGACTTCTAAAGATTGTTTTAGCTTATGTTATTTCATTAATCCTTCTCTGGTTTACTTCTCTCACCTAAAGCACTCTTTTATGCTGCATTTCAGTGTTGACAAACATATCACAAACAGCAGAATTTCCATGTGTTAAATTCAGTTGCATCCTATAGTTAACTGGTAATTCCTTGCGTACTGGGCCATGCCCAGAAATATTTGCAGAACAGTAAGCTAATAAAAGTAACTCACTTTTTGTATTCAAAGTAGTGTTCAGCAATTTTTTCATCCCACACTATTTTTGGTTTGTGTTCCTTCAAGGTTTCAATGTATCTAAAAAATTAAAAACATAGATATGGAATTAACTTTTCTAAAAAGCAGTTATGAAATCACATTGCAGAAATTTCTGAAAAAGCAGTTTTACCACGCTTAGATATTGAATACTGTATCAAAAATACCTTCTTGATGACAGAAGAGATTGCTCAGCCATGTTTGCATTTTTAGGCTTTTTTTTTTTTTTAAAAAAAAAAGCAATGAATTAACTAACATTCATCAATTAACAAATCTATAAAGGCACATCAAGGCACTGCTTCAATATTTCTACAGTCTGACTCCTATATGACAAAGCACAGGAAGTGAACTCATCCCTAGGCTACACCTAATTGTGTCCTCCAAGGCTAATCAATGCAATTCTTAATTATAAGCCACTATTATGTGATCAGAAAAGTTCTTCTGTAAAAGGGGCTTAGTTAGTATTCTAAAATTAAAATTAAAAACCATCTTATTTTAAAGAAAAAGTTACTGCTAAGTAACTCTGCATGTGAGTTTTCTCCATCACTAGCTTCTTGGCATTATACTCTTGCATGTACATATTGAACATGAGATGACCCACTCTAGGTGACCCTGCTCTGGCAGGGGGGTTGGACTGGATGATCTTCCGAGGTCCCTTCCAACCCCTAGGATTCTGTGATTCTGTGACCTACTTCATACCGACTTGACACAAGGTGAGGACAGAATAATTCTTGTACCCAAAAAACTGCAAAGGGAGCTGGTGTGGAATATATGGAATATGCTGTAAATTCATGCTCTTGGTTAAGTGACAGTATCATCTCAAAGTAAAGAGTCTCCTTGTGTCTGCATTTCTGACTGCACAATGGAAATGAAGCTGCTTACTGCCTCATGTAAGAAGACCAGAAGATGCCAAGCTACTGCCAATGATAGAGGCTACATGGGTGTCACAGAAGTAAGTCTCTATCACATGTTACTCTGTCTCTCCTGCATCTTATTAACCTGCACCTTTGGCCAGCAAGAAGGCTGAACTTAATTCTGCTGACATCTTTCCTGAATGAACATTAGGGGGTTTATCTGGCCACAGGCCAAGCACCAAAAGTTTCTTTTTTACTTTGGGGGTTGTATCAGGAATTTTAATTCAAAGTCCCATTATCAGTACTCTATCATGATTACATAAAGCTATCACAGGCAAATACAGTCATAAGGGAGCACTGAAATTATTTTTCTGTTTTTGCAAAATCTGTCAGGACCATCTCTTCCACAATATGTCTCATTCTTGTGATAATTTCTCTGCTCATGACAGGATTTACATGGAGAAATTTGCCTTCAAATCCTCTTATTTTTAAATAACAAATTTCCATCTCTTATGTAAAAGATGTTATAACTGATTTCCATCAGCCACTATCTTAACTCCATCAGTGCTGAAATTCCACTTCACTATATAGTTTAAAAAAAAAAAAAAGCGAAAAAGTTTGTATTTGTCAGTCTGAAAAAGATTTATTCTCTCCTTTGGTATTATTCTAAATGCAATTACAACATTCAGCATTGCAAGGAATATTGTCTCTCTTTTGCTCATTCATATATTGGTAAATTGTTGCCTACTTCTAGCAGTTTCAGGAAAGACTTTCACTTTGTGTTTAAGTCAAATTAACCTGAGCTAGGCATGCTATTTCAGTATCTACATAAGCAAACACATGGTAGCCACTGTTGCATTCTTCCTCAAAACACACATGCCCTGGAACAATGCACCTCTTCAAATAATGCAAGTTAAACCTTGGAACCTGCCTATCCCTTTTTTTAGGATATACAAAATTTTAAGCTGCCCCACTAGAGAAATATGCAATGAGATCTAGTTTCACATATTTAAAATTTAAGGGTAGCTTTTAAAACTTTGCCCCATTCCAGAACAGTGACTTCAGTAATAAGAGGAGACAACATTCATGTAGAACATGGGACCAGATATTACAGCCCAGAAGAATTACCAGCCAAGACATCTTGGCACTCAGTTTTAGTCCTGAACATATGATTTTAGATGGAAAATCCTAATTTCACTTGCTAAAAACACAATTAAAGAGTGTTCAACATACATATGAACAAGATTTAAAATTAGAAATACGACTTGAAGCAATTACTATAGCTTTTTATATATAAGGTATATTATTATTTTAAAGCTCTCCAGGCATGCATCAGATTTAATGAGAGACCATCCTGACCAGGCACAAAGCATTTATTTCCCTTTCTCCTGCCTCTAGGCATTTATCACCATGGTATGTAAAAGCAAAACTGAACAAGTTCATCTTCAAATCACTTCTATGGTGATGAAACTACCTACAAGCTTGAGTTAGGGAAAAAAGAAATTTTAGGTCCCAAATTGTCATTACTATTCACTAATTTTGAGAGACCTACTTGAAATGTATTGACTTGGTTTTTACATTGTCTCTGTTAAGGACAACAAAAATTGAATGTACAATGTTCAAAACAATCAGCTCACATTGTACTGAGGGGAGGGGTGGGGAACCCAACTTCACGGTCAGATGTCAAGTTCATAACTGGAGCATGAATTTCACAAAGTCAAGTAATTAGAGTTGGTTACAATTCCCTGGACAAGCATATAATTAATAAAATGGGAATAAACCTCGCTGTACAATTTGTGCCAGCACTTGCTCTAATTTCCCAGACAGTCACAGCCTCATTACCTCCAGATTTGTGCATCTCATTATGATGCTGACGCTCATACTTGTGTGATTAGTGCTGAAATTACAGACTCATCCCAATTTAGTGGGGCCTTTATTGCTGTTAATTAGGCAATGAAATGTGAAAACTGTTACGGTATTTTAATTATCTGCATGCAATGAGATACATAGACTAAAAAACCCCAGTTTTTTTCTTTGAAACAGTTGCTGGTTTTGATCAAAACAGCTGACTGAAAGGAATTTGACAATTTATTCTGTTGCTAGTTGAGGTAACCCCTACTATCTGTATCTGCCATGTACAGTTCCATTTTTTGCAAAAACACGGATTAAAAATGCCATCTTATCAAAAGGTATCAAAATGTGCAGTAACAGAAACCTGAATGAAATACAGACAGATGAATCACAAAATCACAGAATCACAGAATGTTAGGAATTGAAAAGGACCTCAAAAGATCATCCAGTCCAACCCCCCTGCCAGAGCAGGACAACCTAGAGCAGGTCACACGGGAATGTATCCAGGCGGGGTTTGAATGTCTCCAGAGAAGGAGACTCCACAGCCTCTCTGGGCAGCCTGGTCCAGTGCTCCACCTAGGTAAACTTTTTGTATTATTTTGGCCAAGGTCCTTAAAAAAAACACCTGGAGGACCAGCCACCAGTAGGCACAACTTACGTGCAGAAACACACCCTAAAGCAAGGAAGCATCAAAATCCCAAGGGAAGAAGCACTGGAGCCTCACCCTTGTTGCTGGACTAGGTTGAAGTAATTTTTTACATTGAGTGGCCAGCATGACCCCATGCTCATTAGCTATCTCAGCCAAGATGGGTGTACTCCTGCAGGCAGCTGTCACAGAAGATGCATGGGAGTACAACTTCTCTGGTGTAGCCATGGCATGGGCTATGCACAGCACGTAACTGTAATGAGTCACGTGTGAGGGAGGTATGTGTCTGAGCATGTCTTCTACTATTTGATCTTCTCTCTGTTTAAAGAAATGTTTCATTGAGCATTATTGCTTTGCCTCACTAGTTTTAGTTATTATTGGTTTATTAATTTTTGCTAACATACAATAATTGAACAACTGTCACAGCACACTTAGTTCATGGGCAGAAGGTGGCTTTAAAGAGATGGAGAACCACATATCCTTGCATGCTGGCACCATGGAGGCAGGCAGTAGGAGGCTGTCCCTCAGAGAGAGGACTATTGATGTCACTAGTAATCCTCCAGTGGCTGTGTACCTCTAAGCTTCACTGACTGAAATGCTGTTTTAGGCAGACAGATCACATGCAGGGGCAGGCACTTCAATGTACACAAACGTACAAGTTCGAATCCTGAACTGCACCCTGACACCTGCATTTTTATTTCTGTAATTACTTTATGACATCAGCGTCTGTCTCTACAAGCACTCATAAGAATGCAGAGCCTGGCAAGCCTGCAGACAGCTGCTGCTAACACACATGGAACGTTTAGAAAAGCACTGTCATCCCACACTTTTTATAGACTCAGATTTGTAGGACATTATTCTTACTATATCTATTTAAATTGCTCTTCAACAGTGTAACCTATAAGTGTTATCTTATAAATAACTAATAAATAACTACTAAATAACTAAATAACTTATAAATAACTTATAAATAACTAAATAACTTATAAATAACTAATAAATTATCTAATAAATAACTTTATATACATAATACTTTAATTTTAATAATTCTGATTAAGGTCTTTTAAATCTGTCCACTCTTTTTATCATACATGGGCTAAAATTTTGTAGTTTTTCTAAGATCACATACAAAAAATAGTATTGTATTTATTTGTTAAAAGGAAATTGAACTGGTGTCAGTTTTTCAATAGGCATGAGATTTCAAATAGACTTTAAACAGACAAGCATCAGGAAAGTTGAAAAGGAAGGTACTCAAAAAAATGTCAGATCTAATCGATTTAATGCACATGTATAGAATCATAGAATCATCAAGGTTGAAAGAGAACTTCAAGATCAACCAGTCCAGCTGCCTACTTACATCACCCCTAAACCACATCACCCAGCACCACATCCAGACACATCTTGAACACCTCCAGGGTCCGTGACTCCACCACCTCCCTGGGCAAACCATCATACCCAATCACCCTTACAGTGAAGAAATTTTTCCTAATGTCCAATCTGAATCTCCCCTGCTGCAATTTAAAGACATTAATATATAAAGCCATATGTGTGTGTGTGTGTGTGTGTGTGTGTGTGTGCACCACATACATACGTGCATCCATCAGTAGTCCATAACATTAAAATGTGATTGGCATGGTACTGCACTGGGTACTTCTCCAATCTCATTTACTTTCTCGTCTTAACTTACGTACATTATACTTCTGGATTGGTAATTTTCTAATGAAATAGCTGAGGAAAATATTCTCAAGAAAGACTATTTTTTACTGTTCTGTATACCTCTAGTGAAACCAAATTAAAAACATTATGGTGAAAATACAGAAGTACTTGCACTGTTGTTACTACAGACCTACTAACTTTCATGAGGTAAAAACCTAGGATGCCTTTATCCAGGTACTTGGTATCCCAGAAGCATGAAAAACTGATTATTTCTGAGATACTTCATCCATTGTTTCTCTCATGTAGACAAAATTATTAGCTTCTTTTCTAGCAAAAAGAGTCAGTTGCTTTCCACAAATGCTGATTAGGCATGAGGACGAAATTTTACTCCAACTCAAAATCAAAAGGCCATTACTTAATATTTGGTTTAAAATCCTCCTTGAAAAAATGGTATTCTCTTACTTGCAAGTCAACTTACTACCCAATGGGTTTCTGGACACATCACCTTTTCCTTTCATTGCCACATTCCTGTCTGGACATTCTGGTATAAAGCAGAAGTACCACTGTATTTGAGCTAAATTCTGCTCTACTGGGGGACAAAGTATGAGTACGTGAAAAAAATATGTGACACCCTGCCTTCTGCCTCCTCACTACTTTCAATACCACAATCAGTTCTCTGAAAAGAATTTTGGGAACTGTACCAGAAAGAAGATATTATTGAACTGAGCATCTGTCTGAAGAACTAAATATGGAAGAAAACCTAGACTGATGGGTTTAATATATAATACATAGAAATAAACATGAATTTATCCAGGAATTTTTCACTCTAAAGCTAGCTTTCCCCGAAAGCATTGTACAAGAATAAGTACCAACATTTTTTACATACTAGAAGTGTAAGTATTAGGCAATTTGCCAAAGGCTACACAAGTCAATACAAGAATCATGAACGGAGTCCAGTTTTTCGCTGAATTCACTAAGCTGATTATGAGTAAAGTCCTTAAGTCAGGACAAGCAACACATATTTCTAATAAAAGCACAGAAATTATGTTGACAGAATATATATAAACACATGCACACACTCAGTGTGACAGTACTGCAGCCCCTTAAGCCTCTTGAAAAAACAGGCATCTAAAACTATAAAAGTAGAGTTGTCTTTATATTATTTTCTGTTCCAAGATACTGCATAGTTGCCTGTTCCACTTAAGAAGGTGCTCAAGTTCACCCCTTTATGATAAATCCATAGGATTCATCTTTCAAATCCCAGAAAGCAGATGAACTTGGTGCATGCGTTCTTAATAAACATCCTTTTCCCTTTGTCCCTTAAGCATTACTACCTTGGAATTATTTTACTTGCGAGTCAACTTTTCCTTTTTTTGACCATTTATTTGCACACAAATAAAAAAATCTCCAACTGGATACTCACTTCATGGAAAATTTTACATCTCTCACAGAACGGTGGAAAAGATGGTACTGGCTCCACTAGGTCAGTTGACTATACCAGCTTAGTGCATATTTTCCTGGTGAAATGGATATATCTTCCTATGAGTATGACCATCTTGATGCATATGAGATGCAGCATGAATGCAGCCAATTACTTATAAAGCAGTAGACAGACTCCCAAATGTGAAGTTAAACATATTGGAAGGTCCATCTAGACCTCTTTCATTAAACCAGCTCATAAAATGGACATTATAGAATCATAGAATGATTTGGGTTGGAAGGGACCTTAAAGATCATCTAGTTCCAACATCCCTGCCATGGGCAGGGACACTTTCCACTAGACCAGGTTGCTCAACGCCCCATCCAACCTAGCCTTGAGCACTTCCAGAGAGGGGGCAGGCACAGCTTCTCTTGGCGACTTGTTCCAGTGTCTCACCACCCTCACAGGAAAGAATTTCTTCCTAATATCCAATCAAAATCTACCCTCTTTCAGTTTGAAACCATTTCCCTTTGTCCTATCACTACATGCCCTTGTAAAAAGTCCCTCTCCAGCTTTCCTGTAGGCTCCCGTCTATTATTGAAAGACTGCTGTAAGGTCTCTCTGGACTCTTCTCTTTTCCAGGCTGAACAAATGCAACTTTCTCAACCTCTCTTCATAGGAGAGATGTTCCAGCCCTCTGATCATCTTTGTGGCCCTCCTCTGGACTTGCTCCAACAGATCCATGTCCTTCTTATGTTGGGGACTCCAGGACTGGACACGGTACTCTGGGTGGGATCTCACAATAGTAGAGTAGAGGGGAGACGTGCTGGTCATGATTCTTTTGATGCAGCCCAGGATACCATTTGCTTTCTGGGCTGTGAGTGCACATTGCTGGCTCGTATTGAGTTTTCCATCAACCAACACTCCCTAGTTCTTCTCCTTGGGGCTGTTCTGTAGCTGAAGTAAGAAGGCTTTGTCAATAGGCTCCCCTTGATTGGGTGGCCTGTAATAAACACCAACCACTTATTGGCTTGATCTCTAATTCTTAACCATAAACTTTCAACCTGTTCATGGCTACTCTTCAGAGACAGATCTTCACAATCTATTCATTTCTCGATGTAGAGGATAACTACTCCACCTCTCCTTCCTCCTCTGTCTCTTCTGAATAGCTTGTAACCATTGAAAGCCATACTCTAGTCATGGGATTTGTCCCACCAAGTTTCAATAATGGCAAGTAGGTTATCGTTTTCTAGCTGCATGGTGGTTTCCAAGCCCTCCTGTTTGTTGCCCATGTTGTATGCACTGGAGGAAGGCATTTCAACTGGGATGTTGGCAGTGTCACCTTTTTAGAAGAACACTCCTTAATTCCTTTAAGAATTTCCCTAGTGCTTCCCTATTGGCTCCTATTACCTTAGGAGCCCCTGGCTCATCTCTGTAAGGCTACAAGTGTGCTACAGCATACCCAGTGAGTCTTAGAGCAACAGGCTGAGCGCCCTCACTAGCACCCCATCCCTCTAACCTTGGTGTGTTACCCCACAGCTTGTCCCCGTCCCCCCTTTCAGTGTGGTTTACAGCTCTGTTAATAAAGCCCTGCTAGCTCATAAGCAAAGACTCTCTTCCCCTTTTGAGAAGGGTGGATCTCATCTGATGACAGCAAGCCTAGTGCCATGTAAACTATCCCATTATCAAGAAGCCCAAAATTGTGGCAGTGACACCAGCCATGGAGACACATATTAATAGACTGGGTCTGTCTTGTTTTTTCCAGTATTGCTGCCCACAACTGGAAGGGGAAAGGAAAAAACTACACGTGCTCCGGATTCCCTTACCAACCATCCCAAGGCCCTGAAGTTATCTTTTGAATGTCCTTAGACTACGTGTTGTGGCTTCATCAACACCCACATGAAAAAGTAATAATGGGTAACAGCCTGAAGACTATACCAGGCTAGGAAGTTTCCTAGTGATGTCCTTAACCCAGGCCCTAGGCCCCAGCAGCCTTTCCTCAGCATATGTCCAGCTTATTGTACCCGCTCTACCCCTCAGAAGAGAACTACCTACCACTATAACCCATCTTTTCTTCCTTGTGAAGGTCGTCATAATATGGGGGGGAGTCCTTTCTGACCTTGGCAACACCACTCATGCAGATGGACCATCATCCACATCATCCACTGACTGACCTTCCAGATCCAGAGACTTGTACCTGTTGCATAAAAGCACCTGGGAAGGCGATGTGGGCAACGAGGGGGTTCACTTGCTGCCCCGAGCATGGACTTGCCTCCACGCACTCTTTTCCTTTAAGCTCCTGACTTCTGCCTAGTGGAGGTGGGGTGAGGGTGAGTGTGTGCAGGATCCCCTTGATCTTGTGTTTTTTCTGGTGGCTGTCCTACTTTTGTCTCGGGGAGGACAGTGCATCATTCCACCAGTCTAACTCTCTCATTTCCCTACCAGTGACCCTGTGCCCAACTATTACGTACTTTGCAGCCAAATGTGCTAATACTGGTGGCTGATAAGCATAGCTCTGCATAATAAAGTACAACGTTTTTGAATATATTGTTTTCCATTTCAAGAAATGACATTGTGATTCAAAAGCATTATTTCATGCTTCTTCTAATAACCACACAAAATGGAAATGTCTTTTTCTGCTCACAGTAGCAGACGAATACACACAAAAATGTATTGCTAGTTAAGGGTCATTTGCTACTTGTTTTATGGATTGTAACTGGCATTCACATCAAGCTTGAGCAGCAGCTATATAATACGACTGAAGCAAAATGAATTCCAGCTTATTCAAATTATTTTGTAGTGCTTATTCTCATTAGAGGATACTCTAATTCAGAGATACTCTGAACTCTACTTGGAATTGAACACAGTGCTGTAATATCTGGATGCACTTGGATCTGCTCAAATAGGATTTAATATCCATCTATAAATAGCAGGTCCTGTCTAAGTTAAGATATCACTTATACAGAGGTAATCCTTGCAAGTGTTATTCTATTTATAGGTAAAATATGCACCATATTCTACACATATAACACTCTATACGTATGTATACATATGTAGAATATGTAATAATGAAATAAACATTTTTATACTGCAAGTGCTTGTATTTCCACTATGATAAAAGCTTTTTTAATCAAGTAGTTCTATCCAGATTAATAAAATTTCTGCTAATTTTATGGAAAAAGCACCTAGCAAGTTACCCTATCAATTAAATGGAATGAAGTCAAATCAGGAATCTACTATTAACTTCGGGAATAAGAAATGCTAATTCTTTTACGTTAACTGACCTTCTGGGATTTCTAATAGGCTGAATCTAGCATACTGTGGGATTTTTGCATTGACATGTTTCTAATGAGAGGTTAATGAATTTAATCTCTCATACCATGGTAAAACACAACAGTGGGATTCAGGGAGCCAGTTCTGACAGTGTTTGGCTGTGTTCCAGCTGGGTTCACTTATTCATGAAGAAGTTTCCATCAAATGCTCCACTTCTTACTGAAACATGAAGTGAGTTGGAAAAGAAAGGCCCCCATGGTGTAGAAGGAACTGCCAGCAATGCAAGGAAAAGGCCAAATTAAAATTAAAATTCATTAACCTTAGCATCTGTCAAACAATTTGGAAAGGAAGAAGGAAAAAAGAAAAAAAGGGTGAATACAGTAGCCCGAGACAAACAGAATTCCCACTTTTTACCTGTTTCCTAGAAAACTACCTACTGCATCAATAGCCTTGGTTGTACAAGAACAGTATCTTTGGTAAACAAAAATTATGTAACCTAGCTAAGTACCATTCTTCACTGACAACTCCCCTTGTCTACTTGGCATTTGAATGTGACAAGAATACCTTTTTCAGTCTTTTTTTTTTTTTTCTCCCCAAAAACTACTTTTTCCATCCTTAAGGAATGTAAACTCCAGTAATAGTTAGCAGTCATGTAAGGTAAAGACCTTTTGGGAAAAAACACCAAAAAAAGCTGAAATATTATTTAAGGCTAATGAAGCATCTATTCAAGAGCAAAATCACTAAGGATGAAACAGTGCATTTTTAATTTGTACTGTGCTCATGGAGTCTACATCTGGGTTTCCTACATGCTACTGCAGTGCAAATAATTTATGATAGAAGTCTGGCAAAAAAAATAAAAATAATCTTTTTGCTCTATTCAGAAATTATTTGTTTAAGTTTTTGGTGAGATTTAAAGATGACAGCCAAGGAGAAAAGCAAGACTTAGTTCTTGTTGAGAGAAAAATTAAATAAGCCCAGCACTACCAATGCAAGAGAAAAACAAAAGGTAGGCATAAATTTAAAATGTTTCCTCTGAAATACACTGATTATTAGATATCTACTTAATACTACATCTGTATCTATCAAATATATCTGCATCTATGAAATAAGCCATTTTAAAGATATAATTCCCAAACATGAGAGTAGTAGTGCACTACAAGCTTTATAATTTAAAAACAGCTTTGTAAAATAACTTGGCTTGTTTTGAGCTGAACTGTTAACACTGAATAAGATTTTATTTTTATTCACTGCTGAAACTTTTCTGTAGATAAACTAATTCTGCCCAGCTTGAGCACATGAAGAGCTGACAGAGGTAACATATAAGGACTCTCGTCCTCAGGAGACAGAACAAGTTAGTGATAGTCACTAAAAGATACAGATTGTATCTGATACAGCAACTAATAAAGGAGATTTCTGAGGTCATCTTAAATGTGATTGCTAACACCAGTTACCATT
Organism: Aegotheles bennettii; assembly: GCA_013398125.1. Classification (NCBI taxonomy): domain Eukaryota; kingdom Metazoa; phylum Chordata; class Aves; order Caprimulgiformes; family Aegothelidae; genus Aegotheles; species Aegotheles bennettii. The sequence continues at coordinate 48,570 of VZRW01007725.1, read as the reverse complement.
TAAACAGGCTTGCAGATTTGGATATCATTCCTTCGAGTTTAAATAGCATTAAGAAAATAAAAGTTTACATACCTTGTTTCCAACAGAATATTGCTTGCTGTGCAAATTTACAATAAATACATTTCTGTTAGCTTTCTGAGTCTCAAAAGCAAATAAGCTTCTTTTTCATAAACCTATGTTCAGTCAAGCAGAAAGCATCCCACCAGCCAAGTTTACCCATTAAAAAGCTGTTGCAATATTCCATGCAATCCATATCCAAAGAATCACAGTGAGAAATGCACAGACATAACCTACTCTAACCCAACTAAGTACACAGTTCACAGCAGACAGGAGGTCATAACTACTGAAAACAATGAAGTTTCCCACAACTTTTCTCCTGAAAAAAGCTCAAGGTCAATATAGCAAGCAGTTTCATATGCAGCACTACTTATGAAATCTGATCTCCTATCTCTAGCTGGATTTCCCTCTAACTAATGAAATGCAATCTTTTCCCAGTTGAGCTTTACACACATTCTCTGGCAACCAGCTTATGGTAGGGAGGCTACTCTATTCACAACCACAACTTAAAATTTACAGCTCTGCTAATCCACCTATATTCAGAAAAGTTTTCATATCTTTGAGAACTTCAGTCTTGTCAAATTTCATTTAAAGTAGTTCATATATGCAAAATGCACTGCAGAGAATGACATTATGGACAAGCTGACCAGCAGAGACAATTTGAGTCACAAATAATTTTTTTAAGAAATTAAGAAAAACAGTAATAATCTGGATGACTGATCATAGAATATTCAAGACACAAAATTGATCAAAGTAAAACCAATCAATGCGTTTGAATACTACTATATTTGAAAAATGCATAAGCACTTCAAAAGCAAATAGAACACAGTGAAACTCAAAATAAAATACATACACATTTATTCTTCTGGGGTAAAGAGGTTAAATAAACTGCTAAGGTTTCACAGTGAAGTCAACAGCAGAACTGAGAAAGACAACAAAACCGAGCAGTTTTAATTCCATTAAAAATTCTCTCTTTTCACCATCACATTCCTTTCCTTTCTCTTCAGAAACATAACTTTGAATTTTTACCTTGTTAGCCATAAGAACCAGGGCCTCTCTTCACAGATGCCTGTTTTAAATAAGCTTTCCTATCATTTGCTTTCCAAACTACAGAACAGTTCTAGTCTTATATTACAGTTTGTTTGGGAGAGGATGGAGGACTTTGTCCCGTTAGTTATCAGCACCATTAGTTATCATATTGACTGGAAATATAGATATAGCAAAAATATAGACAAAGGAAAGGAAAACATTTACACAGCACTGTTCTCTTCAGATATCCTGTTGGCAGTAGCCAGTAGTGAAAGGCACAGGCCTCAGGCTGACAGTCGAAGCAAAAAAATCATTCTGAAGGTGGAAAGTCCTGTGTCAAAAGGTCAGGTTTTTAAAGGACAGCTTCAACTTAGAATAATAAAAGCTGTATTTAAACATAAATAGAAACTGTTCAATGGAGATGCAAAAGGCAAGGGAGGTCATCTAGTTAAAAGCACAGCTTTAGGAGATGGGATTTGAAAGTTCTGGTCAAAGGTCACAAATGCGTCCTTTAAATTAGACTTCAGGACAAACTATTTGAAGGCATTCTTTTTTATGAAAATAGTGGAACAATAGTTCCAGATAAAGATTGCTCAGTGATTCTACTAAACTTGGAAGCATGGCTACAGAAAAGTAGTCAGTACATTACAATGATTAAAATGGCAAAACAATAAAGGAAAGAGAACAACAGAAACTGAGGATATTTTGTGCCATTGCACTAGAGCATTATAAAATGGTCACCCACAATGCACATTAACAGCTAATATCCTAATATTAATACTACGTGGGTTTTATGCATCCTTAAAAAGATAATTAATCATATTAAATGGCAAGATGCTCCAACCTTTAACAGCTCAGAGATTAAATACAGAAAATCACTGCTCCACATGCTGAAATGCGCAGCTTTATAAAGAAGAATAATATGAGTATTTTGCAGTAAATAATTCTATCACTTATGGCACAATTTTACGTTTTTTATTTCTTTCTTCCAGGCCCAGCACCTGCATAGAAACAGTCAGTCTACTTTTCTTTTTAAAAAATGAGACTCAAGACTTATTTCTGCAAATATTTTTCTTCCCCATATTTCTATAGAATCATAGAATGGTTTGGATTGGAAAGGACTTTAAAGATCATCTAGTTCCAACCCCTCCTGCCATGGGCAGGGACACCTCCCACTAGACCAGGTTGCTCAGTGCCCCATCCAACCTGGCCTTGAACACTGCCAGGGAGGGGGCAGCCACAACTTCCCTGGGCAAGCTCCTCCAGTGTCTCACCACCCTCACAGGAAAGAATTTCTTCCTAATATCCAATCAAAATCTACCCTCTTTCAGCTTAAAACTGTTCACCCTCACCCTATCGTTACTTGACCTTATAAAAAGTCCCTCTCCAGCTTTCCTGTAGGCCCCTTTCAGGTACTGGAAGGCTGCTCTAAGGTCTCCCTGGAGGCTTCTCTTCTCCAGGCTGAACAACCCCAACTCTCTCAGCCTGTCAATATTGCTAGTTTACCTTCTCTGTTACTGGATACCAGAGAAAGCAATTAGACTGTGGAAAGTAAAACTGACATAACAGTACTGAAAAAACAAATATGCCACCATTTTTCACATTATGCATTTATTTAAATGAGGGAAGGTTAATTTTAAAAGCCTTCTCTCTCCCATTACTCTTGCCTTTATGTCCAATTTTGTGCTGGCCAAGGATTCATTTTCACGAACCAGCAGTTTTTCAATGGATGTGGATTATCTGAGCAGCAGGCTTTATGTGTAAAATATGCTAAAATAGATAAATATTAGAATGTGTTTCTCATTCCTAATAACAATCAAAAGAAAGATTTCAAGCTGAAAATGTAATGTGAAAATAAGTACTGAAAATAAATTTATTATCCTGTGAACAAAAAGGTTTTATTGTATAAATCATCAGCTTATTTAAAATTTCAGCTCAAGAAATATCCTATTACTAAAATTCAGATCCCAAAGAAATTAAAGCCACCAAAATATTTTAATTTCAGAGATTTCCAAACTCATGCAAGGAGGAACAGAGACATTTAAACACTATATAAATAAATGTCAGAATCCAAGAAAGATTCAGAACTGTGGTCAAAATACAAACAACTAAGACTAAAATATGACTCCCTACTGCTTAAATCTACCTACTAATGCACTTGAACATTTTAAGTTTATGTTCCTAATACACTCCTGTTTAGACATCTCCTTCTCACGGTACTACAAAACAGATTATAACAAAATATTACTTATCCTCGAAGGTCTTACTGTACATAGTAATGCATACCATCATTCCTTTATTATGCAGCTTGATAATGAACATTTCACAAGAGACTAATGACAAATGGTTTCTCTGCAAATTCTCAGTATTTTATGATAAGCAAGCTCATGACTCAATATCAGAGTTTTTTCTTTTAAAACCCACCGATTTTCAGTTATTCTTAATACACTTGCTAAATAAATGCTGCCAGTCAATTATAGGGTTCCAGGCATATCTCATGCTTAATATTCCCTTCATGGATTTTCTCAAGGAAGGACTCTAGGGGTAAGGAGCAGGAATAAAACTCTTCATTTTTGGAGAGGTTTTGAGATCTGATTGAAATGTATTGGTAGGGCTCTCTGTAAGTCTGACATATTACCAACAGTGGTATGGGACTTTTTTTTAATCTGGGGAGAGACTAAACTTACGTCACACTTATCAAGCAACCTTAGTTTCTCCTGATAAATTTTAATTTATTTTCTTAAGACAAATCTGATTTTGGTTGACAGTTTCCACCACCAGACTAATCAGTTTTCTTTCATGATTAGATTTGCATGGAAGAAAAAAAAGAACAACTAAAATATTCTTGAGTATAATTGTTTCTAAATCAGAAAATACATCACACAGATACTGCTATACTTGTCTATGCTTTTAAATGGATGCACTATGTCTGCTGCCCTTATCAACTCAATAGTTCTAAAAATCTTGTAACTGGCATCTTCAAGTAAGGCTTACAGAGACACTGACACTTAAGATTTAAATCTTTGCAACACGATATCCACTTTAAACATACAGATGCTTGTAATACTGGTTTCCAGGGACAAACATAAGAACAATTACAAAAGATGAACAATTTACCATTCATCTTTAACTATTCTACCAATTCCACTGTCTTCTAATTGATTTTCCCAAAGATACATTTATCAGCAAAAAGAGAATTGTTCAGGAAGCCTTCGATATGCAAACTCCAGTACAGAAACAAAACCAGAGTAAACTGGACACTTTAGAATGTAATCCAAATACAGAAGAAACCAGATTTTTAATTTGTCAGTAAGCAGCCATCAAGGTGATATGAGACACCCACATCATACTTGTAACTCCAAATTTCAGTGTTAACTGCAGAGACACTATGCTCCCCATGATGTTTTCTTCGTGTGTTCACTGGGTAATGAGGGCTCAGCAATGCCAGCTTGCAATGATCATATTTATTTCCTGGGTTTGGTACCTAAAGGTCTCCCTACAGATGCATATCTCATTGATTTCTTTCCATATGCTCATAATCCACAAATGCTAAAATCTAGGACTAATTCTATACATTATTATTCCCAATAGCAATCATAACTTTACTCGCACTGTCAATATTAAAATATATTCCATTTCTCCATTGAGTTTTCTCAGAATGTCTAGTACCTGATTACTGTAAAATGTAGAATCCAGGGCAATGTACCTATATCTAAATCCATTAAAACTAATCCAAAGCAGTGCAAGAATATGGAAAGTGACAGCTTCATTGACTTTTACCTTTCTAGGTTTATGGCTCCAAGTGATCAGCATATTAAGCACAGACCTTTAACCCACAACTGCTCCTCAGCTAGAAACACCTTAAGAAAATAAGTTACTGGAACTGAAAGCCCAGGACTCAGGGTAATTCTGCTTTCACTCAAACAGGAAAAAAATTAATCTTGTAAAACACAGATGTCTCTAAATTTTGGTAAATACAAGGAAATACTAAAGATAAGACAACCTCCTCTGAATTTTAACCATTGTAGTAGACAGTTTTATATTCAAGACTGCAAGCACCACCTGCCTTCTACACCCCTACACCCTGTATTTGAGGTTGGTAGTAGGACTATACCCAGTCTTACAGTCTTACTGGGTCACAGAATTGAGATTCCATTTTAATCCCCTTGTCCAGTCAGCATTCTCACTCGTGAACAGGGAAGTGCACATACCTGCTCTATGACTGGCAACGCAGCTACTTCAAACTGTACACAAAATATCATTTAGAGGAATTTTCTTTCCCCTCCCCAACCTTAGGGTCAGGTAAATAATAAAAGGCAGAAGTTATTTGCAAAAGGTTTATAAAGATACGACACATGGAGAGATTTAGTTTTTTTCAAAGATGGTTTCTTTCTAAAATAGGGTAACAAAACAAACATGTGACTTAAACATGGAAATGACATACATAAAACTGTCAGAAAGAGGTAACTATTTGGGATATATAGATATATTTTGGGCATAACCTTTTAAATTTCACTGAGCTGCCAAATAACTAATTTGTAATAATTTTCATAATATTGTTTTTCCTAAAAGTAGATAAAGTATCAGACTCTGACTTGATTTCCATCTTAGCCATGAATAACAGTATGTTCCAGTAACACTCTGAAATGCAACTCTCCTATTCTTACAGCACAAAGTCAAAAAACTGTTTTAGCTAATTTATCACTCAACATTTCTAGATCTATTTCCTTAAAATGGGCATGAACTAATTTTGGAGGGAAAACCCCCACTTCCCTCTACTTACTGGTGTTAATAATATACTGCAGTATCTCATAAAAATGTATAGAAAAAAATTATTGGACTTTATACTGCTACTGAATGTTACCAGCAGAAACCTCATTCAAATCCCTGTTGTGTAACTCCAAGTATAAACAAGCTGTCTGCACAAATCAAAAGTGGTTAAAGTCATGGAACATACTTGCACTTCTATTACTTTGAAGACTGGTACAGCTATATGCTCCATCAGTATTTTCTGCAAGTATTCGTTCAAGGCTTCAAGTTTGTTCCTGAATCTTACATACTGCCATGCTGGCTCTTGAATCCATTATCAAGTCCTTCCACCAGGAATTAGATCACTCTGCATACTTTGTTGCTGTGATTGCTACTTTTCTCTAAAATTGTACCAAACATACACATTTATTCTAGCCCTGAAATCACTGCACAAAAAACAGTCTTGAGATATATTGAAATATTTTTAGGTTTTTTTCCACTGCCTAATGTAAAGAGGAATCAATGTGTTTTGTAACTTTACCTTTTTTTATTATTATATGTACTGTTTAAAAGCATTGTGTCAAAATTAAAGGAGGCATTTAGATTTTATGATTCTGCCTACATCAAACTTCTTGTAAAAGCTCAATCTTGATGTGAACTATAAAAACTAACACCATACTTTGGTCTGCACCATTGAGCATTCTCACACTGCATGAAGTGGATGGGGGTTTTTTTGGATGAAACAGCAGAAGAGGCACTTAAATTCCTAATGAGTTTCACTCCATAGGACCAGATAAGAGTAATCCCAAATTCAAAAGCCCCAAAGACTCATTGTGTAAGCACTGGGTCCCCAGCACCACTTCTGTACCAGCCTGCTTGACAGAATACACATAGCCAAATAATGAAAACATGACTTCAGCAGATCAGGAAAAAAAGTAAATAACTGTGCTTTATCAGGATTTACCCTAAGTTTCAGAGCTTGCTAAATAAAGCTTTAAAAGTGGTGCTCTTTAGCAAATGAAGGAGTATATAATTGTGTTCCTATAAATTCAACCAACTGAAATTATATTTAAGTTACCAAGAAAGTTCATTTCAACTTTTAAATCCATACTGGTGATATTCAGACTAGTTTCAATGGGCCTATAAAAAGTCCTGTCTTGGTTTTAACTCTGACTGCTTCCTCAACAATCATGACAATTCAATTCACTGAATGGACTAATGTCAAAATTCAGTAATGAGGGTTGAAAAATCAGTTTAAGATTAGAACAACTCCAAACTGCTTTCTTTTAAGACTTAAAAGAAAAGCCTGTCTGTTAAAAACCGAAGCACACACTACACATTAAACAATGTCCCTTTTTCAATAAAATACAAATTATCTCATTACTGTCAATTTTCTAGTAAAGAGAATAGACAATCAGAGTCTGGCTCTATTTAAGTTTCAAGATGAACAAGCCCTGTCTTACAGTATCTGTATTCAGAAACACATATTCCATTATTTTTCAAGCCAGCCCAATTTTTCAATCATCAGACACACTAATTAACAAAAACTGCCCACCTCACCAAAACCAATGGGGGAAGTAACCAATGGGGGAAATAAAACAGTCGGGGGAAGAACCCAACAAAATAATACAAACCCACAAAGAAATAAAACAGAACCCCAGGATTTCTTTTTCTCAGGAAAAGGTCAAAAATTCTCCCATGTTAGAAATAAGAGAAAAATATCCAGCTGCTTGGAGCCAACACTTTAATCTACGCATCCCAGTCGTGGCTAGGTCCCAGGCTGAGAGATTAACTTAATCCAGGCTGCTGTCTTTTGGCTCAAAAAGAGAAGGACTTCATGCCTTCAGAATCAGAAGCTTTCCAGAGGAATCTATACTGCACATGATCCAACAAGTCAGCACAGTGCACTTAGCCAGGTCTAGGTTAACTAATATAAAGACACCAAGCATCTTCAGGATGCCCTTTTCACACAAATTCACAATTGAGTTGCAAAGAACTGAATACAATGAGTGTAGGGGACAGGCAACAACAGGCAAAAATCACAGAATCACAGAATCACAGAATTCTAGGGTTGGAAGGGACCTTGAAGGATCATCTAGTCCAACCCCCCTGCCGGAGCAGGGTCACCTACAGTACATCACACAGGAATGAAAATGAAGCATCATCCTTTCAGCACCGAGCACGAGACAGGATGGAGCAATGGGAACTTTGGGATTGCTAGCAGAGGAATCTGCATACACACACAGTTTTACCTGTTCTGTGTTGTCTGTTAAATCAGCATATGTTTGAAGAGATTCAGTCAGGGCTAGTAATGTTTTTAGGTCCACCACCACTAGTGATCTTGAAAGTCCAAATAAAGCTTCCAAAGCAATGAGTTTCTTTCACTTTGCACTGTTTGCAGACACTTGCATGCAAATCTATGACTAAGTTTAACTTACACTAAAGATTTCTGGCTCCTCCCTTTGTTTTAAACCACAAAAGTATTTTTCCCAATTCCATCATGCTATCTTCTAATGATTAAAGTACAACAGTGAGACAGTAAAGAACTATATAATTATTATTTTATCAACATCTGACTGCCTAAATAATCCCTGCAGCAAATTTACTATTAGAAAAGATCCTGAGAGATAGAGAAGAGCACATTTCACAGCAATATTCTCACCGTTTAAAATGTACATCACAACTGACTACATTTTTTTTAAAAACATGCACTGAGATACACACACACCCCCACAGACAATTTGCTATTGTACAACTGAACTTCAGAAACAATCATCTGCCTAATAATTTCAAAATAAATTAGGTACGTATTTTACATAAAACTCAATTATAACAGCTTTTGTATTTAACATCATATTTACAATCTAGACAAGCTGAAATACAATAATAATTTTACTCTGTAAAATGTTCTATCTACTTTATATGAATTAACTAGTCTTTCACTTTCAACTAACAGCTCACACTCATGTTCCATTCCTAAAGGGATGGAGGGACAGGCATACCATGGGAGCCACACGTAACAGAATATCCAAAGAGATTTTAATAGAAGAAACCTCTTCAAAAACTCCTGAACTATTTAGACAATTTTACTGTAGAAATAGTATCTTTCTGATTTCAGGCCCATTTGTAACTTCCTTCTATCACTACTATGATTTATCATCTGATCAAGCAGTACAAATTAAGAAGAGCGTAACAATTTCTCCACTGAAGCAAAGAAGTGGACAACAGATCAAGAGAATGTTTAATCCTACAGAGCTAATTGACCCATTGGTTTATTTGAAGTATTAGTATCTCCCTGATGTTACATAAACTATGGGCAAAGTGGATTAAATCAAGAGACAAAATCCTACTGTGCAGGGAAGTAACAGAAATTCTGAGAGAATTACAGACTGAAAAGAAATGTTGTAAAAGCCTTTAATATTGAAGTCACTTGCACAAGTTTTTTGCTACCTTCTGTAAGACAACATCATGAGTCACAGTTGGCCCAAATCTTCTTAAATCGCTGCTAATAAAGACACTGCCATGGTAATTCAGGGGAAAAAGCTCACCTGTAACTGTTTCCAAGTACCACTTTTTATTACCTGCTATTTATAGAATGGCAGGCAGCCAATAAAATTCTCAGCAAAACTCTACATCCTCACATGGCTTGCAAGTCATGTTATTTTCTACCTATGAATAGCACAATGCACTGTCAAATTAGTTTCTGCCTTGCTTCAACCAGCAATTTATTATTCAAATCTTCTTAAGTGTTTAAAAAACAACATAAAAAACCCTATTCAGATTCCTTTAAATAAAAGGTAAGCACACACAGCACTGTCTCACAACAATGCAGTTATTCACATATTGTCTTGGTTTAAGTGGTCAGGGGAGCCACAACCCAGAGAACAGAATTTGCTCTCTGTTACTCCCCTCCATCCCCTCGGGGGAAGATAATGGGGGAATAAGGAATAGAGGCTTAAAGGTTGGAAGTTAAAACTAGAACAGATTTAATGAAATGGGGGAGGGGGACTAACAGGCAGGAAAAGAACAAAACATACAAATATATATATATACACAACCCTATTCTGATGATCACTGATACAAGTTCCCGAAAGTCCCTCATGGCAAAGCCGATGCAGGAAAAAGGGTCCAAAGCTCTGCCCAGCACCCGATGTACTCGGATTCTGCAGAGCAATTGGTGAGCTGATAACGAAGTCAGGGTTCTTTCTCTCTCCGAGAAGTCTCCACGTGCCAATGAGGAGAGCAGGAAGAAGGGGAGGAACTTCTTGTTTTCCTGGCTTTCATAGAGTTTGGCAGCAGTGGGAGGGAATACAGATCCCTCAGCTTTCTCCACCCCGGACCCCTTTTCACAAAGGGTCCTAAACTCCACCGCCCTTTTTGGGTCCTTGAAGCAATACCATAAAATTTGCCCGTCCCCTCAAACCATAACGTGTTTCTATTTTCAACAGGTATATTTGGAACAAAACCAGCTTGGATGCAGAAAGTTATGTACAACCAGGTGGAACACCAGCAATGTGTCTCCCCTCTTTCAGAATTACACACACACACACAAAAGACAATGTCTTTAACACATTAAACTTAGCAGGGATATGCTTAATAAAGAAGCCTGATTTATTAAACATAAGTGGCACACACCATTGCCACATGATAGCCTTTGATTTACATTGCTTCTAATTCACAGATAGCAGTGAGGTTTATTAGTTCCCTTTTGGCCCAGGTCGCAAAGGCTACAGATCCTAGATGGTATGGAATGGAAAACACCACTGTACCACTGTCTAACCTGCCATGAGAAGGCAAAAGAAAACAATGAGTATTACTGCAAATGAAACCTAATGTCCTGGCAATTAAGAGAAATGCTTATGAACAGATAGCTAAAGGCAAAAAAAGTACATTGGAAGTAAGAAGCTTGTGAAATGGAAGGGCTTGCTGACCTACTACAGGTCTCAAAAAGGACTCAGAGGTAAGGATTCTGTAAAAAGGCTAAACAGTTTCTTAAGCTTCAGGATATATTGAAGAATTATTTACCCAAGACATAACACTTTAGAGGTGAAGAAGAAATACTGTCAGGTTGCAGTATCAATAGAAGACACACTGGTACAAACTGATCATTAGAGTAGTAAATCAGCAACACCAAATGGTTATGTTCTGAGAGGATTTTAATGCAGTGGTAAGTTTTAATGACCACATATAAGCAGTTCAGACACCTGATTCTTGACAGCCAGAGAGCAGAAAACATTGCCAGAAGCATTACAGGTGATTCAGGGAATCACAGGCACAAGCCCTTAATTCAGGCTTAGCATTTCATACAAATTATGTCAAAACTGGATATACAGAAGAATGTATCTTCTCTGCAGCTAAACAACAATGGCACTTGGTTGATTAAAGCACCAGAATGCGCTGTTATCTCTGAGATTGACTAATTGTATTAACAAGAAATACTTGTCGCCAATCTGCAAGATGAACACATTGCCACTGCAAATATAAGCTGTAATTCCTACCATAACAACACCCAAACTACACTGTGCTGTAAAAGAAAAATTGTTTTAGTTTCATTTAATCCTTATATATATATAGGTACACAAGCACATACACATATACATATTAATTTTTATGGTGTGTATGAAGCAAAAAAGATATTACATGGAAAGGTTGTATATCTTTTCAGGAAAATGGTAATCAAGTACTTCTACCTTTAGATTATACTCTGCAATAAAAAAACACTGCCAGATCATATTTTATGCAAATAGGAATTCTATTGAAAGTTATTTTATGAACTTCTCGACTGAAAAAGTATTCAGTGAACAAAATCTACCTATGTTCAGAGCTTCTTTCCATCACGTAATTCCCGTCCTAAAGAAAAACACAAACATGAGACCAGAAAAAGGTTCTGGAATCTGCATGTAATCCTGTGTATAAACTATACTAATAGTCAATTTAAGCACATACCAAATTTACATCAAACAACTTGAGAATACACAGTTTGTCATTGAAGCTTACAATTCTACAGGTCTCTATTAAAGATTATTAGATTCCAATGACTATGCTTCAGCAACTCGGTGTGCACCTTACAGTGTGCCCATGAGCACTGGCATGTTGGAGATCTGGACATGCAATAAAATTCAGATGCAAAAAGCTGAAGAGAAACCTACAATAAAATAGTTGATATCCACCATACTGCAATTAACTGACTAGATTTTGAATTAATTTTAATACAAGTACTTTAGCTTAACATCACTACAACATATGCAGCATGCCTTAAAGGAGCCATAACTCAATCCTTCAACACTTTTTACAGGTCATGACAAACACTGGATTACATTCACCAAGGAACTGGAAGCTCAAATTCATCAAGGAGCCAGACTATGAAAAATAAATAATTAAGCCAACGACTTCTACTCTGGTCTCAGCTTCTGAGCAGCCTTTTTATGTAGCAAGAAGCAAATAAAAACACAAGAAGGAATAGGATCAGCCTTGACCATGTTATTAGATAGAGAAAAAAATCTGATGTAGCCAGAGTATTAATTATGGAATAAGAGGGAAGCTTTTTTGGAGGGAGGGAGGAGGGGAAGAGCATCTCTGAACAAGCTGTGCCCATTCTGGGATTCAATTGGATGTGAAAGTGATAGTTTTCAAAGACTCACAGATGCTAGACACTAGGACTTCCTTACAGTCTGTTACCAATTAAGTGGCAGAAAACTTACTTTACACTAATAACCTTTTTTGTTTTCTTTATGTCAGAACCTTGGCCTATTTTGAAGCTGGTTTACCTTGAACCTATTTTATTTTTACATGACTACACATGACATATACAACAAAGACTAATACATAACTGTGCATGCTCAAAAATGTATTTCTGGAAAAATAAAAACCATTGATCAACACTTAACAGGTAAGGCACCAAAGTGAAAATTAATATATTTTATGTATAAACTCAAAGTCTTTTAAAGACTTTGTCCAGAACCTCGTGTCAGGTAGATATCTGAAAAATTACAACATCATGGTCTGTCAACAAAGAATATGTTAACAGAATCACTCTCTGTATAAAACATATTGTCCTGTACTGATCACCCATGCCCTACATGCAAGTAAACACAGCCTCTTTCAGTAAAAGTTAAGATTAATCATACATGACTCTTAACTAAAAACCAATATGAATTAATTAATACTATAATACACTCCAGAAGAATCTATGAAAAGTAGAAGGAGATGCTATCCTAGTGCATAGTATATTTTCAAGTGGAAACGTCATTCCAAAAGTTGCAGTTCAGAAAAAAAAGCAAGATCCTTTTATTCTGCTATACTCCTACCTGCATGAGAAACTGTAAATATTACAGTTATGATACATTAATTGTGCTGAGCTTGTATAATTAGGCTTGTGAGTCAACAATGCTTTGACTATTGAGTATTTTTCCTGCCTAACCACTACAACTAGCTTTACAGAAGCCATTCTGGTATACTCACTATAGATACTCACTTTTCACTGTAGACAATGGCTTTATTTTCCCCGCCCCATAGTAATTTTCTGTTATCCAGCCAGATTGAGACACAATTCAGCACTGGAAGAAAACCATGTCTTCAGTATTACACCCCTGCAAACAGTCAAGGTGAAGCAGGAAGACAGCAGAGGCCAGTGCAATGATGACAAAGTATTTGTGTAACTGAAGGCATGGACATAAATTCAGGTCCTTACCTTACACAATTCACCTCAGAGAGTATTTCAATTCCTAACAAAGCAATCTGTTACTATAGTGAAATAGCCCTGTGTAATGAACTTAGTAACTTTTGCCATCCAGAGACCTTGACTGGCTAGAGACCTGGGCCCATGCAACTGCATGAAGTTCAAGAAGGCCAAGTGCAAGGTCCTGCACGTGGGTTTGGGCAATCCCAAGCACAAATACAGGCTGGGTGGAGAATGGATTGAGAACAGCCTCAAGGAGAAGGACTTGGGGGTGTTGGTTGATAAGATGCTCAACATGAGCCAGCAGTGTGCGCTTGTAGCTCAAAAAGCCAACAGTATCCTTGGCTGCATCAAAAGAATCATGACCAACAGGTTGAGGGAGGTGACTCTTCCCCTTTATTCCGCTCTCATGAGACTCCACCTGCAGCACTGTGTCCAGTTCTGGAGTTCTCAACATAAGAAGGAGATGGAGCTGTTGGAGCGAGTCCAGCAGAGGACCATGGAGATGATCAGAGGTTCCTATCAGAGACAGGCTGAGAGAGTTGGGGTTGTCCAGCATGGAGAAGAGAAGCCTCCAGGGAGACCTTAGAGCAGCCTTCTAGTACCTGAAGGGAGCCTGCAGGAAAGCTGGAAAGGGACTTTTTACAAGGGCATGGAGTGACAGGACAAAGGGGAATAGATTCAAACTAAAGGAAGGCAGATTTAGACTGAATATTAGGAAGAAGTTCTTTACTGTGAGGGTGGTGAGACACTGGCACAGGTTACCCAGGGAAGTTGTGGCTGCCCTCTCCCTGACAGTGTTCAAGGCCAGGTTGGATGGGGCTTTGAGCAACCTGGTCTAGTGGAAGGTGTCCCTGCCTATGGCAGGGGGGTTGGAGCTAGATGATCTTTAAGGTCCTTTCCAACCCAAACCATTCTGTGATTCTATCATTCTAATCTGTGAAAGTGAGAACAGTCAGCTCTTGTGCTTTAGGTTTGTTTCTACTCAGCTTGGTTCTATTTTATAGCTTCATAACAAAGTTCTGAACAAATCTGATTTTCCTGTCAAATTCACACTTTTTCTTGTATTTCCTTCTGGTTTGATGTAGTATACCCTAACTTTATTTCTACAAAGCTTACTGTTATTATAGGCGGTTATTATCCAGAAACTGAAACAACCATTTTCCTCTGAGAATTAATACAAAATTTCAGGCTGGCTTTGGAATACTTCCCTTTACCTTGTTATAGATTTTTGTCTTCAGGTGAGCTTACTGCAGCTTTTTCTACTCAAAAGAAACTTGGTGGCATATCATTTTTTGAAACCAGTATCAGATTTCAAAATAACATGTAACAACTTCAGAAGCTGAGAGAAACAATCTTTAGGTCAAACGGCAAGAACCTCCAAAATGATACAGAGTATAAGAGAATACTGCAGAACATTTAACACAAAGATAGCAAACTGCATGCACAAACATGGATACAGGAAAGAGGGAAAAATACACAAATCATTTTTCCATAGGAGTTCTGACAGGATAACTGCCATCTATGTGCACTTCTGTACAGGGAAAAAGAAGTTACACGTCTTACCCTAACCAGTGAACTACTACTTCATGTCCAGCTTGATCACTTTTGCCATTTTTATGTTACTAGTGCACACATATTTCTAAACAAGAATACTCATGAACTTCTGAGTTTTGTGAGAATATAACATATGTAAGTACTTACTGTCCAGAGAAGTCTTACCTGTTACCAAGGATTGGCTCACCAGAGGCTCCCAAGGCAGAATAGTCCATGCCATAGAAATTCAACCCTAGAAGTATTTTATGCCTCCATTTTGAATCAGGATCCAATACTTGAACACAGGCTCGTACCCAGGGAAGAGGGGAATTCGGACCGGGTCTGTCAAGTTAGCAAAAATCAAACAGGTTGTCAGACAAAGCACACAGCCATTCTCCACCTTCTCTTTTTGACTAGTGTAATTGTAAAGAACAAACTATGGCACACAAAAATCAGTGAAGGTTAACCTACAATCCCACTTTCTTCAGTGGCTTGAAGTACTGATGCACAAAACACGCTTGCCCCACTCTTGATTTTTGATTCATTTATAAGGTGGAGACACAAAACTTTCTTACAGTGGGTAAAAAAAGTTTCCATCTAGGACATTTTCTCTGTCACTGGGCCTGACACAATGCCCACATGATAATTTAAAACTCTGTATGACTTCAGTTGTTTTCCAACACCATCCTTAATGTTTTTATTGTAAACTGGCTCAACATACTGGGACAAAATCCACCTTTTACTTGCAGAAAGAAGTATAAAATCAGTAACTGGTAAGCAAGACAGGTTTCAATGGTTGTTTAACACTTATTTATGGATAAATCCCTAAACAGGCAATTACCTAACAAAAAGCTACATTAAGAAAATGGGCAGAGCCTTAGTATGCAAAGTAATTGAATTGTCATACATGTAGTAACAGGCTATCGTGCTCATTTTATTCCTATCTCATCAGAGAGGAGAGCAGGCTTTATTGAAAACACTCACTAACACAATAAAAGGAAAAGTATATTCTAGTCTTACATCTTCTACTATCAACATCTCTACTCCCTACTAATTATCTGTCTCAAAGCCTTTGGGATATCTGTGCCATTAAAACTCGATGTACTAATACAGTACAGAAATGTTGCTGGAAATAGTGTTCATATTTAAATGCAAAAAAAATCTGAGAAAACGTAAGTATTATCCTGTATTTCATATACTTACACCTATTAAAGCAAATTGAAGTGAGAAGGATTTTATTTTTTTTTAAACAAATACTTTCTGAGACTAAAAGCATTACATCTCATAAACTACGTTTACTTCAAATACAATGGACATGAACTGAAGAATGCTTCCCTCCTCCCTTCAAGTAAAAAAGATTACCAGCTCCAAGTCAGGTCAAAGTAACTTAAAGCACCAGTGAGAGCACAAAGATATGATCGTACCATAACAGAATCTGTGATTTTAACATGGCATAAAGCAGGGTGCAGCTTCGCCACGCAGGAAAGATGCAGCTTACAGCACAGTATTTAAAAATGTATTCAGAGTTCCAGATGTGTTTGTATAGCCTGTACAAAAGCCCCTAGCATGTCAACTTCATAAATGGCAGATTTACCTAGAGGAAAACTAAACTGGATTCACCTATGATGTACATTCCAGCAGGAGGGTAACAAAAAACTGTTCTAACTTCAGTAGACATTACTGCCTATGTTTGTTCTCCTGTAGATCGCTAGGCTTTAAGATGTAGAGACAGGCCTGGGGATATACAGGAAGGAGGTATATAAATTCTTTTCAGAAAAAACGGAAGTTCCTTTCTATTAAACTTGTCTAGACACTATCAAAATGCTAAGATACTACAGGTGACAAAGGTTTTAGGGATGTAATAAACACAAAAAAAGATGGCATTTCTAAATCTTCAGTTTAGCACAAATATTTGGACAGCTACCTTGAAGCAAGATAGACAGAATCTCCCAGGAATTCCAAAGCGTGTCCTTACCTGCAATTTGGAGGTGAAATGAACCATGCTTTCGGAGAACAGTAACGTTGCAGAGTTTAAGGACCTCTCAACTACACTGCTGTTTCACTTTCACACAGTTAAAAATATTACATTCATGAAAATGAATATTCCTGTAAAAGAGTAGAGTTTTGTACTCTTTTTTCAGTCAGATCAGCTCCCTGATCTGGTTTGATGAACTGCTGTATCAATACAAAGGGGGGGACTGCTGGAAGAATGGAAAAACATATTTAAGCATATCCACATTAGCAGTGCTGCCAAAAGGCAGTTTGCTGCTTCAGGATGAAGCAAACGACTTGTCAATTGTGTTTTGAAGATAATTTTTTCAACAATGACATGTACTAGATTATTCATGTACCTATCTTGCAGAACTGTGTTAAATAACTAAATCCAAAAGAGCCTGGCCTGGAAAATAAGTATCATGGAATTAGTAAAAGGAACATTTTTTTAGCTCGAGTACAAAGGCTTTCAAAATATCTGTGTGCCAAATATAGACTGCTGTTACACAATGTCCTCACTGGCTTGTTCAAAAATCACCTATCCTAACTACTAATCCAAAATTTTAGTACCTGATACAGTTAAAAAACACTTCCTACTGTACTAAAAAATGAACTCATGCTGTAGATTGTATAGCAACTTAACTGGGAATCAGTTTCTTCAGCAATCTTTTTCTAATGTTAGGTGGAGTCTTACCGTTGTGGTGTTGAATAGTCATATGTCATGAGACTGAAGCTGTCTATTGTAGAAGCCAACTGATCAAATTCTTTCTTTGTGAACATTCCTGGCTGGTTAGTCCTTTTAAAACAAAGCAAAACAAGAAACACAATTGGAACACAATTCTTACTACCCCTTTTTTTTGCTTATTCGTAATTTACAAAATCTAGCACTGGGTTACTGCCTATGTTAACTTTGGGATGGGTTGGGGTGTATTTTTGACAGTTTTGGACTCATACGGATTTCCTTCAACCATTCAACTCAGAAACAGCCAATGCACACAAGTAGCCTGAAAAGATGAACCTGTTTCAAAGAGAATTCATAACTTCAAACCAGCAGCACACATAGCACAGTGGGGAACGTAAGGCAGACTTAATCACAAAAGACGGGACTGAACTAAAAAGGAGAAGCTGCTGCCAGGAGAATCATGTCCTCAGCCAGCAGTCTCTGAAGCACGTTAAGATCAGATAGACAGGTAGAAAAGCAGCATATTGTCCTAAATAGCGTGGGAGAGCAAGGTTCATGGAGGAACAATATAAAAGAAAAAGGTGGGTTAACAGCTACAAACTCTGTAGTGTGACTCTGCCATTAAGACGATTGTACAAGATTCCACTAGAGAGTAGAGGAGAGAGACTGAAGAATCCAGACCGTCCCAGTAATATCAGAAATCACTATTTGATCTAGAAATTAGTAGGCAAGTCCTGTCTAGTCAAGATATAAATTAAAACCAATCATATTTCCCCTTAAAAGTAAAAAGCGAAAAGATGCTCAGTAACAGATGCAAGTAATAAACTGAGAAGCTACTTATTTTGACCTTTATCACTTTTGAATCAATGTGCAAATTCTCCATCCAACAATATATGCTGAGTGGATCACCAGAGCATAATAGTGTTCATTTATCAGTTTACAAGGATGCTCTCTGTTCCACCACATTAGAAAAGAGTTTAGCAGAGTACAAGTTACAAAGTGGGACAGATTAAATAATTTAATATGCCTGTCATGTTATAAGGGAGCAAAGCATGAATGATATTTGCAAGTCAGGTCAATGAACCTGATCAAACATACTGGATTATGTAGTTGTAATTTGTATGAAACACAGTAGTGTTTTAGAAGTCTCAGGTTTTCAGAACCAGTGATATACCTGTCATATTAAGGAGAAACCCCATCCCTTTCCTTTTGGGCTTTTAACAAATGAAAACAAATTTTCACTTCTGGAACCTATTGTTGGATTTCAGGTTTTTGGACAGTTATCCATTTGTCATTTACTGCAATTGCAAACTACAATTGTCCTACAAGAATGAAGAAAATGAAAGACATCTTTGAAGTGATGTCATGGCAACTTAGACGTCTGTAGGCAAAGCAATTCCCCATTGCAAACTTCACATTTTCAGTAAATTCATTGTGATTACTCATGAAGGGAAAAGCATAAAAAGTAATTATAATGTGTACCAGATACTACTGCAAGCTGGATTGCTTTAGATTAAGGCAGTACTTCAATCAAATTTGTATATGTAACTTGCCTTTTACATCCATTTTTCATATCTACTGATAAGGAATATGAAAAAAAAACAACAACAACCAACAACAATAAAAAACCCAGGTTAAAATGGATATTGCCATCATTTTCTCCAAAGCAAGCTTGTAACTGAACTACTTCTGCTACAAGGGAATGCCATCTGAGGAACAAGGTCATAAATTTCCAACTTGGAACAAACTAGCAGAAATGAATACAATTTGTCCATTCATGGATCCTGCTACAATACCACCACACTTCACAGAATGCAAGCACCACTCACTAGCTCTACCAGCACCACCAGTCAATTCAAGCAATTTGGGAAACTGTCCAGTAGAGCAAACCCAAAACTATTTGATTCATACCTTAAGAATTGTTTTGAGCCAAGAAAATTTGCACTAAAGGATAAAAACTTTATATTTTTCAACAGCTACTGTATTTCTCATTTGAGGTTTTCCAATCAAAGTGATATTTAACTGTAAACTTAACTCAAGTGTAGGTATGTTCTATGGACTACATCATTGAGAAAAGCAGCACAAAGTCAAGAGACTTGGCACAGAATATGCAAAGTCTGTGACAATAAAAGCTTCCAAGTTTAAGCCAACAGCCTGTCATTCTTCTAAGCCCTGAATACCACTTCCAAAATATTCAGTGCAGTGGCAGACTTCATTGCTCATCAGCACTGTACACTACACATACTAAAGAATGCTCGTTATTCAATTGTCAGATGACTAAAACCTTGGTGATTTTATCTGCTCACTATCAACATCACAAAAGTGAGGGAGCAGAAGTCAGGAGTATGAACATGAATAATAGGAAAAGCAAGTGATTTAATATATCTTTGCATGGAATTAACCTTGAACTCTGAACTACTTCATTTGCTTTGAGTTCATCACAAGACACAGTTCAAAAATTACATCTCATTTGGAGTCTAAAAAATGTACTCATTAAAAAAGTGAGGTTGAATTCTGAATACAAGAGAAACCTGCTGTTTAAAGAAACCCACTCCTACTGGCTCAATAACATACTGAAGTTATGCAACATGCACGATAAATATGAAACAATTTGGATTCAAGAAGTAAATTTAAGACAAAAAGGGTATTGCTTTTATTTTAGCTTGTACTAAATCCTTTTTATTGCTGTTCTAAGAGTCAGACATTTGCATTTGTATTTTTCTAACTCAATACCTTAAGCAAATGTCATCCAGTTTCCTTAGCATTCTGCTCAAACGCACTAATGTTCTTACATGATTCTTCTATCATTGTTAAACACATCTAACCCTGAAACTTATTAAATACTATCAAAAATCCCAAATACTCGGGTTTGAAAACAGCCATCTAATCTCGCCAAAATTCACATCTATGTGGACTGTAAAAATTGCTCCATGAGGAGAAATACGCCCCAGAGATTAAATTTAAGGCACTTTAACTGCAGTAAAAAACACCTCTGATAGTATATATACAAAAATTACTCATTTCAGATGAGGTCTGGATATAATGTCCATTATTATATGTATAGGACATTATCCCAGGTGCTTGTGCTGGTGGACAGCAGGCTCAGTATGAGTCAGCAGTGTGCCCTGGCAGCCAAGAGGTAAAACTGCATTCTGAGGAGCATCAAGCACAGAATAAGCAGCCAGTGAAAAGAGGTGATTATCCTGCTCTATTCTGCGTTGGTGTGGCCTCACCTTGAATACTGTGAGCAGTCCTGGACCCCACAATTTAAGAAGGATGTGAAGGTCCTTGAATGCATCCAGAGGCAGGCAACAAAGCTGTAAGGTATGTCCTATAAAAAGCAGCTAAGGACTTTGGGTTTGTCTAGTTTGGAGAGAAAGAAGCTGAGGGGCAATGTCATTGCTCTCTACAGATTCCTGAGGAGGGGAAGTGGAGAGGGAAGTGCTGATCTCTTCTCCTTGGTATCCAGTGATAGGATGCACTGGAATGGTTCAAAGCTACATTGTAAAGAAAGGATGGTCAAACACTGGAACAGGCTTCCTAGAGAGGTGGTTAATGCCCCACACTTTTCAGTGTTTAAGAGGCATTTGGCCCTGAAGTGATCAGGCAGCTGGACTAGATGATCCATGCAGGCCCTTTACAAGGGGAAACATTCTATTCTCTTTCTTGTCTCTTTGTAGGGAAACACTGAGTTACTGAGAGGAAAAGCACTTTACTTTTTGAGCATAATGCACAGAAATATTTCTAATAAGTGACACAGTCCTTGTCTTGTACAGAAAATAGCTGTCCCTGAGACATATCAACACTTTGACCAGTTTGACCAGCCCATTTCCATGAGAGGTGATGAAGCTTCCACCACAAGCTTTTACGATATGCATTTTCTTGGATAAAATACTGACTTTCCTGCTGAAACCTTGTTTACAAGGCCAAGTATTATTTTCTTCCCATTCTTATCTATGTCACTTTGGGCTTGACTAAGAATCTCCTTTATTTTGCTGAGAAATTCACTGTTTCTGTTTGTAGACTCCAGACCCAAATGTCTGGTAGACAACACAGCAAAAGATAAACAACTATTTGCCCTAGAGCACAGGTCTTATTTGCACCTATTCCTAACAATTTGTCAGTATTTTCTGATGACACACTGCTATATGTATATACACAGTCATAGAATCATAGAATGGTTTGGATTGGAAAGGACCTTAAAGATCATCTAGCTCAAACCCCCCAGCCATGGGTAGGGGCACCTCCCACTAAACCAGGTTGCTCAAACAACCTGGCCTTGAACACTGCCAGGGAAGGGGCAGCCACAACTTTCCTGAGCAAGCTCTTCCAGTGTCTCACCACTCTCACAGGAAAGAATTTCTTCCTAATATCCAATCAAAATCTACCCTCTTTCAGCTTAAAACTGTTCACCCTCACCCTATCGTTACATGACCTCGTAAAAAGTCCCTCTCCAGCTTTCCTGTAGGCCCCTTTCAGGTACTGGAAGGCTGCTCTAAGGTCTCCCTGCAGGCTTCTCTTCTCCAGGCCAAACAAGTCAAACTCTTTCAGCCCATCTTCATAGGAGAGCTGCTCCAGCCCTCTAACCATCTTCATGGCCCTCCTCTGTACTCACTCCAACAGCTCCATCTCCTTCTTATGTTGGGGACTCCAGAACTGGACACAGTACCCGAGGTGGGCTCTCATGAGAGCAGAGTAAAGAGGAAGAATCCTGTCCCTCAACCTGCTGATCATGCTTCTTTTAATGCAGTCCAGGACACTGTTCGCTTTCTGGGCTGTGGCTACACATTGCTAGCTCATGTTGAGCTTTTCATCAACCAACAACCAGAAACTATTATAATACAGAAACTGTTGTAGGAATAACATCACAGGCTTAGAAGAAGAAATCACCTATTTTCCTTGGCATTTCTGTACACACTGCTTAGAATTTCACAGTCCCTTTTTACTATTCTATCCTTTCACATCTAAAATAAGTTCAGGGGATTTTGTTTCATAGACTAGAATGTCTATGACCTGAATCTTCCAAATAGCATATGGTCACATTTATCAAAATTTCCATTAGTGCTTTACTGATAAGTATTTCTATACTGTTTTGACTTTGTAGTCTTCATACTGAAAGACTGGAAAAAATACTTCAACCATGCAAGCCACTTTCATTTACTTTCAAATGAATCTACTTCTCAATTACTTCTTGTCTCACTACGTTTACTCTCTAAATGAAGTAAGATAAGTAAAAAAAAAAAAAAGAAAGTCTTGTAACTGACTGCTATTCCCTGCAGGTTCAAACTGCATTCTTGTTAGGTTGATTTTCTGTTTACTGTATATATCTACTCCAGAAGTCATCCTCTCAGTAATGACTTAATGTTCTTGTTGTGTGTAATTCTTTTTTCAACGTAACGCAAAAATTCCCTGTTTCTTCCTGCATTCAGTCTGTTCTACAACAAAGAAAGAGCTAAGAACTCTATCCAGTGCATCACACAATTACAGGCATTGATAATGATGTAGTCAAATGCATAAACAAGTGAAATCTGAAACCATTTTCTTTTCCAGAAAAAACCTCTTGGCATTTTTGTAACTACCCCATTTCTTTTTAGATTCTCCAAATAACACAAATTTCAAGGTAGTATAAATTTCTTCCTTTTTTACAATTTGTATGAAAGTTGCGTTCCTCTTAAAATAGAAATCAAAACCAAACTGAAAGGTAACTCCACAAAACCAGTGCAATCACCATTGCTCACACACACTCTTGCAGTTATGGCTTTTCATGTGGTTCTACTCTTAGAACACACTCCTGATTTCACACACTAAAAGTTTTGGGACAGATGAAGACATAGACAAAAGCAGGAGGTTCCTTCCCCTCCCAACTAACCCACATCTTCTTAAAATGTCCAAATCATGTTTTGCTTGTGGAATATGAAGAACTACCTTACTGTTAATCAGTCAGAAAAAACTTCATGCCGAGAGATGAAAATTACTAAAGAATGAGCAAATGAAAAAAAAGGGAATTTTAATGGAAACATGATAATTCAGCAGTTCATTTCTAATGAGTTGGAACAGCCTGAATATCCCAAGATAATTGGGACTAGACACTACGAAGAACCTTCTAATGGTGCAGGTAATCTAGGAGCACCATAATAACATTCATTCATTGGTAGATTCTCAGAGGTTTTTAGACAAACTTTGCCATAGGATAATCACTCTCTCCTATTCAGAATAGTAGCTTAAATTCAGAAATAGAAACCTGCAACCCTACTTCTGCACTGCCTTTGGCTGCTGTGATAATTTCCTAATAGGAATGGTAAAATTCAGATGCCTTCAAAGAACGTACTATCTGTCAGCCGTCCACATAAAAATTACAATTTAAAATAGAAAAATATCTCCACCAAGTGCATCCTTAAAACACGAACCTGACTGATTTTATTATCATTACTGACTATGTTCAAGTTTTCTTAGTGGCAAGAATCTCCTTACCAAATTCTCAGATTAGATTAGGATAGCCATTTAAAAAACAACTACAAAACCTAGTCAGCTTGACAAGTGAGAAAATTGTAGCCAAGTGTTACAGACTCATGATATGAAAGACCTGGGAGTGGTTACTTGACACATTACGAGTGCTTCACATCACTAGGGGACTGTTAATGATAACAGGCTGACAAGTAAAAACTTCCTGCATTTTCATCAGGAAACAAAATGATATTTATATAAGAAATGAAATTTTTGCAGAACACTGAGGGCTGGCACTCTTCCTTAATATACATATCCCCATCCCAGCTGTTGCCTTTGCAGTACTTGCTCTCCAAACAGGGAGAAACACAGGATCTGTACTTAAAAAAGCATGAAATCCCAGCAGACAACTGGAGACAAATGAGCCTGAAAATTGCTGTCCTCAGAACTGAGGCATGCTGGCAGACCAGTCTGCACCACTTACACCGTATTTTTCTAGTAACTTCAGAATTTGTTTCTGAAATTCTCAAGCCAATATAAGAAATTCATCTGTTTGACAAAACCAGACAATCTGAATATTGAAGAAGGAAAAGTTTCTTTCAATACATGTCATTTTATTTCCCGTGTCATTTTTGGGGAGGTTAATTGCTCTCCTTTAATGCTGTTTCTGTTATGTTGCTTTAGCCTCTTCAGAGTAATTTAAGTGAGACTATGCATAAATGAACATCCACTGTGTCACCATTTGGTTCTCCTAATTTACAAACTATTCTAGTGCCTTCCATGCCAGGTCTTAATGCCCAGGTAAGCCACACTCCATATGTGGAACACCATGCAAAAGAAGCTTATACACTGGAGCATATGAGCCTAATTTGAAAACTCGAAGTCACACAGGATTGCAAAGATTAAATGCTCATTGTGGTTTCTTTTTCTTGGTTTTGTTGTAGGTGGGGTTTTTTTAGTTTTGCTTTTTTTTGGGGGGGGCAGGGGTTTGAACGTTTTCCAACTGAAACTTATGCAGTAGTTGCTCTATGGCAGCTGGCTCAGAATTGGTAGAGCTATAAACACCAGACATGGAGAGGAATATATTCCACTCTTTCTTCTCTTTGACCATCATTAGCTGACCTACAGATTATTTTAATGATTCTCCCTAGTGGGAATTCAAAAACTGATGTGTACACCTGCTTCAGCATGTGTCAGTGCAGTCAGACGTTGGCTGCACTAGTTTTATATAGTTTGCTATGGTCTTTAAAAAGCCACGTCTAAGAATAGATTTCTTGCTCTGAAGTCCTCTCTGAATCTATACAAAATGCATTGAACCTTTCACGGCTGCAGTCAGAGACATGCTGTACTGAGCTGCCAGCCCAAGAAACAGCAGCAAAAACCAGGGAAGTCATTGGTGAGGGAAACAGATGTAGTTTAGGGTCTTTAACAAGCACCCAGATTTACTGTACCTAACAGAATTCAGTTCAAAAAGAGATGTGACTGACAGACCTATAATTCAAGCCTTTATACAGGGAAGAAACAAAACCCAGGAGCCCAACAGCATGACTGTGTATGATTCAATAATATTACTAGAATTTGAAGAGATTATTAAACTTTCTTTAATAACTGTTACTCAGAAGTAGTCAGTAGTAAATTCCTACTCAGTTTTCTGTTCCCCTTGATATGAACAGCTCAAACTGTATATTGTGTTCACACATACTTTGCAAGTCCTCTAATAAGCAATGAAAACTATTATGCCAGTCAGCTAGCCTAGACAGTCCACTTAAGAGTCATTTCTATGCCTTCTTGAGAGCTGAATTTTACGCACAGAGTCCAATTTCAAAATCTCTCAATCTGTAACTATACTCTCCATATTCCTGACAGTGCCTTTTTTGGACTGTTGGAGCGAGTACAGAGGAGGGCCATGAAGATGATCAGAGGGCTGGAGCACCCCTCCTATAAAGATGGGCTGAGAGAGTTGGGCTTGTTTGGCCTGGAGAAGAGAAGGCTCCGGGGGGACCTCATAGCAGCCTTCCAGTACCTGAGGGTCTACAGAAAAGCTGGAGGGGGACTTTTTACAAGGGCATGGAGTGATAGAAAAGGGGGAAACTAATTCAGATTGGAAGAGGGTAGATTTAGAATGGATATTAGGAAGAACTTCTTTCCTGTGAGGGTGGTGAAACACTGACACAGGTTGCCCAGGGAAGTTGTGGCTGCTCCCTCCCTGGCATTGTTCAAGGCCAGGTTGGATGGGACCTTGAGCAACCTGGTCTAGTGGGAGATGTCCCTGCCGATGGTAGGGGGATTGGAAATAGATGATAAGGCCCCTTCCAACCCAAATCATTCTATGATTGTATGAATGTCAACAGATCCAGCTCCTAGAACAATGAGTATACTATAATGAAGATTTTCAAAATACTACTAAGTGCCATTTGAACATAAAATGCGTTCTCCTTAATGGCTTAAATCAAAGACACTTTGAGGCTGGAAAGAGGAAAACTGCTGAACCACAGTGAAACACTGCAAAGGCCTTATAATCTCCCTGCTCTAGAAACAGTGATACAGTAATGGCTCTCGAGAAATTTTCAGGTTTTCCTCTAAGTCCCTTGTCTCATAATGCATACATAAACCAAAAATATCCTTTGCCAGCAACCTCTCATTGCTTTTAAAAAAATGTAGTGTCAAGAACACTTGACCTCAGCATAACCCAAATCAGTTACCACATCTTAAGACTTCAAACTGTTTGACATGTAAGAAGTGCTATGATTTTCAACTTCTTTTATTCAGTCAAACAAAAGATCAGCCACAGTGAAAAGCAGCAGTTAAAAATGAAACCTGGGATATAACTGCACTTAGCTGTGAATGTGTGGGAAGCAGAAACACATTCTGAGATGCTGTGCTTCATATACAGATGTGGAAACTTAGAGCAAGGAGAAAACAGCCAGCACAGTATCTGACAGAAAATATTTTGTCATAGGCATATTTTGTCAATTTTAGACAACTCATGAAACTCACATAAGGTTTATAAATCTAACAGTATGAACCTCTTCAGTGTTTTAGACATTATTTTGGAAACATTTACCTGTCATTTTAACTCACTGAAGCTAAAAGCAAGCTTAAGAAGTCTCAATTTAAGAACAGAATGCCAAAACCTGACTTTCTCCATTCCTTTGCTGTGTCTGCCCCACCCACCCTTTTTTAATCACAACTAAAAGAAAAACTTCTCTAGATTTCTAGCTTACCTAAAAATTTATTAGGAAGTCTTAACAAAGAAAGTCTCCAAAACTATCACAAAAGAATAAGGCTAGCTGTCTTTAATTTTAAAGAAGTATTGCAGTTGCAATTGTTCTGCAATTGCATTGCTCTGTGGTGCAATGAGTTAATACAAGGCATGTAACACTTTGGCTTACTGGAAGCCATGCTAGCACTTCAGAGGGCAATAGCCAAAAGTGTTGTTCAGTTCCTGGAACTTTCCTTACAGTAGAAAGTTTTATCAGCAAAGTTATCCACGCATCAGAAGATGCTCCTAAGCATTTATATTCTTAAGCAAATCTGAATGACTCTCAAACTTCTCTTGACAGAGAAGGTTTTAAGAGAGAAAGGTTTAAGTATTACCAGCCACCAAAGTGGCTCTTAGCAGCCATGCAAAGACATCCATGACAGTAAGGAACAACATACGTGCTCTGTAGCTCTGATTACTTGCAACACATGTGGTGTCTTATCCTGAGAAACAGTGCTGATTAAAAGCTTCCTCCTTTTTAAAATCCTCTGCATCTTACAGACTGAGCTTTCTTTCAAATAATTGCACGATGATCAAGTGATTATTGCCTCCAGCTCTGGGAATACCACGTCTGGAAAAGGTCAGACCAACTCAAGGAGTCTGCACAAACCTCAAACTTCATCTGAGAACAAATAAGGAGGAAGCATACTGTGGTAAGAAAATACATCAAATAGCCCCAGGTGACAAGAAAGAAACCTCCAGCATGAGTAGTACATTCATTGCTCCTGAGAAAGACCTCACCATGTTGATGATTCATCTTTCTGCTCAAGGAATACTGAGTGTCAACCTCAGGACCCACAGGAACAGTGGAAGGGTGAGCATAACACCATAGAAAAGGAGTAGAAAGTGGGAAGGGTCTGCATAACAATTCTAGCTGTAATGCTAATGAGGCTTTTCTGTATTAACTAGATAATTTGGACTATCAGACCATTAAAACATCCTTGACTCCATTTATATAGCTCATTCCTTTTTGAACATTAAAAGATTTAGAGTGTGGCAGCATGATGATAAGGCCCCTTCCAACCCATATGTGTATGTGTATTATGAGTATGATATGTGTATTTTGACATGGGAAGACCATGGAAAATATGGAGCACCGGGAAGAAAAGGGAAAAAGCTACACCATGTCTAGGTAAAAAGAAACAACAGCATAAGTCTAGTGTTGTCCTGAGACTTGGATCTACTCTTTCAATGCTACAATGCACTAGAAATTAGTACTATTCTACAAATAATGTGTCTCACAAAACATGGTGTCTCACAAAAAATGAATTGAGTAAAAACAGAGGGCTTTGAGTAATAGGAAGGAATCTCCTCAAAATGCAGCTGGGCTGTCAGAGCCCTTCAGTC
Organism: Aegotheles bennettii; assembly: GCA_013398125.1. Lineage (NCBI taxonomy): Eukaryota > Metazoa > Chordata > Aves > Caprimulgiformes > Aegothelidae > Aegotheles > Aegotheles bennettii. The sequence goes on along the minus strand of VZRW01007725.1, from coordinate 19,794 downwards.
CCTGAAGAAAAGGGCTCTGCACAGATTGTTTTACAGGACTGTGTACTTTACCAATTTACATGGAATTTATTTTGTTTGCTTTTGCCACAGTCTTCAACACATTACTGCTCCCTCTCTGCCTATCAAAATTTGGTGGCCAGCTACACATGGAAGCAAAGGGATTTTTGCATTAAACTTCCTACTTGATTTAAATGATATAAAATGGTTATACACTGCAACAGAGGAAAATATAAAGCAACAAAAAACATCCTGAAGTACATAGTTGTACAGAAAATACACTGCAATCAGATCTCATGCAGCTATTGAACAAAATTACAGGTATTCTGGGCTTGCAGTCTTAAGATAGTAGAAAGCATATATCCTGCATTCAGGAATTGGTTTGGGCAAGGTTACATCACTAACCTACAGAAGAGGTGACATTACAGTTATAATGCAGACACTAACTGATCTCAGCACATAGACAACTTTTTAGTCACCTACTATGAGGTCCCTGAATGTTTTCAGCAGGCAGCATTTAGGCCCTGCACAGATATTTGTAGGCAGAAATGCTCTGTTTCCCCCTTGTGCTATCAGACCTCCCCATAAAACTCAACAAGAACTTGAGACCATTGCAGGGAAAAGTCCAGCTGCAGGAGACACATTTACAAGCCTGCTCAGGCATTCATTTTCTCAGCCTTTTTGGCACCTTGAAAATGAAGTACAGTGAAAGTCTGTGAAAACCTGCAAGAAATTTAGGAGGCTGTACAACATTATCCTGAAACTGTGCTGTTAAACTGTCATAAACTGTAGTGGCTGTGAGGCTGTCCATACTGTTACACAGCCCAAGGTGAGAAAAATAAGACGTAATATTTTTCTTTAGCTGTCTACTAACTCTCATCTGAAAAATACCAAATAATGGCTCTCTAGGTAAAATCGACTTACATTACTGAATTTTCATGTGCAGGCATAAGGTAGCTGAACAGCTTGAAGGAAAAGGTAAACACAGAAAAAATAATCTTCAATTGTTGACTATGCAAATATTACGAGTCTTCTGCACTTATCATTATCAGCAAGCCAAGCCAAATAAGACAAGAATATCTGCATAACCAGGAGAAGGCACTTATTCAATTAGGTAAAATTCAGAGATATGGAATAAGCACAATGTACCATTAGCACGTGTCCCATCTGTCACCTATTCTGCAGTTAGCAGAACCTACTGCAACATACTCGATCACTCTATGAAGACTGATTCACAGAACCATAGAATGGGAGGGCTTGGAAGGGACCTCCCGAGATCATCTAGCCCACCCCCCCTGCTAAAGCAGCTTCACCCAGAGCAGGCGGCACAGGATCGCCTCCAGGCGGCTTTGGAGCATCTCCAGAGAAGGAGACTCCACCACCTCTCTGGGCAGCCTGTGCCAGTGCTCTGGCACCCTCCACGTGAAGACGGTTTTCCTCACCTTCAGATGGAACTTCCTGTGTTCCACTTTGTGCTCGTTGCCCCTTGTCCTCTCGCTGGGTACCACCAAGAAGAGTCTGGCCTCACCCTCCTGACACCCGCCCTGTACATACGTACAAGCACTGATAAGATCCCCTCTCAGTCTTCTCTTCTCCAGCCTAAACAGACCCAGGGCTCTGAGCCTTTCCTCCAAAAGCAGAGGCTCCCATCCCCTAATCATCCTCACAGGCCTCCGCTGGACTCTTTCCAGTAGCTCCTTGGCTTCCTTGTGCTGGGCAGCCCAGAACTGGGCCCACTACTCCAGATGTGGCCTCAGCAGGGCAGCATAGAGGGGGATGATAACCTCCCCTGACCTGCTGGCCACACTCTTCTTTAATGCACCCCAGAATACCATTGGCCTTCTTGTCCACAATGGCACAATGTCGGCTTGTGGTTAATCTGTTGTCCACTATGACTCCCAGGTCCTTCTCACCAGAGCTGCTCTCCAGCAGGTCAACCCCTAACCTGTATTGGTGCCTGGGTTTATTCTTCCCCAGGTGCAGGACTCTACACTTGCCCTGCTTGAACTTCATGAACTCCACCCAATACTCTAGCCTGTCCAGGTCCCACCGAATGGCAGCACAGCCTTCTGGTGTATCAGCCACTCCTCCCAATTTGGTATCATCAGCAAACTTGCTGAGGGACACTCTCTCCCTTCATCCAGGTCATTGATGTTGAACAAGACAGGACCCAGTACTGTCCCCTGGGGGACACCACTAGCTATGGGACTCCAATTGGACTCCACACCACTGATCACAATGCTCTGAATTCTGCCATTCTGCCAGTTCTCTATCCACCTCACCTTTGGAGGAAGTGGTGCTTGAATATTAACCAGCTCTCTTGGACTCCTCTACCTTCTAGAGCCCATGGATTTCTCCATGGAGCCCATGGGATTTCTCCAAGTAAGAGGCCTCCTTAAAGAGGCCAAAGTTAGCTCTCCTGAAGTCCAGGGTCGTAATCCTTCTTGTTGCTCTGTGTCCTCCATACACGATCCTGAACTCTACCATCTCATGGCCACTGCAGCCAAGGCTGCCCCCAACCTTCACATCCTCAACCAGTCCTACTTTGTTTATTATTACAAGGTCCAGCAGCACATCTTTCCTCTTTGTCTCCTTGACAAAAGAGTGTCAAAAAGCTATCATTAATGCTCCACAGGAACTTCCTGGGCTGTGCATGCCTGGCTATGTAGTCCTTCCAGCAAAATATCAGGGTGGTTGAAGTCCCCCATGAGGTGTAGATAATCCTCTACAACAGGTTATGCTTCATTATTCGGCAGTCCCATATGACAAGAGCCCCCACCAAACCTCTTAAAAACAGCTAATAGGTTTGTGAAGCTTCTCACTTTGACAGTAGAAGGCATGACATATACACAACTCTAACATTTGGCCTATCCACAGTGTAACTCACTGCCTGCAAGGAAAGGAGAGAGTGGAATACAGAGATTCAGAACCTGGTAGTTTTTGGGATACGATAACCTTTATAGTGACAATTCTTTGAAAGGCATGATGTATTTCTTGTATATCCTTGTAGCACTATTGTATACCGTAAACACTTTGCCACAAGGTAGCACAACAGATAGCTGTGTTCATAATGCAAAGATACCATGCAATTTTTGTTCTGGAAGAGCATCCAAATGCGATCAAATGTTACCAAATGGCAGATGGATACTGGCAAAACTCTTGCTAATAAAGCTGTATAGTGTTGGCATAGATAACATTGCAATTTGAAATTACAATAATGAAGACATATCACTCTGCTGGTATTCTGACTCACCTTCCACCCTTGTTTTCAGTTCTGCCTGCTCACTCTCACACAGATGTAATCACTGAGCATATAAAACCCTGAAGGACTAGACAAAATTTCCACAAAATATCAAAATACTGGAGTGCCATTTTCTTTTCAGAAAAAAGACTATAGTAAAACTGTGATTTTTTTAGTTTCTATCTATATCTATCTATATATATATCACTTAAAGGCAATATAGAATCTTTTCCTAAAAATGTAAAAATTTAAAGATGATTCAATTTCCTTCCACATATAATGAAATTACATTCTTGTTTTCCACATGGTTTTTGTTTTTCAACAAATATAATCTTAGGAAGTATTCCTCTGCTATAAACACTGAAAGCTAAGAACTGCTTACTGCTGTTGAGTCAGAAGAGCATATAAACTCGTACGCCCATCAAATTCAAATCATTGCACAAATAAACAGAATCATTAACAATTCTAAATATTATCCTCTTACTAAATGCATTTTCTGTACATATGAACTAACAAGTCAAAAGAAACAATTTTTAAAACCCACAGCCCCATTATAGATATAATTCCTTCCTGTAGCTCTGTTTTCCTTACTTAAAGGATAACTTATCTAATATAACTGAAAATGCGCCCAGAGGCTCAGCAAGTTTTTTTATATGCTACCTCTACAACATCCTTTACACTCCTTGGCAACAAGTCATTAAGCTCAGCAACTGTTTCTGCTCTTGTTCTCCTGGAAGTTCTTACCAGACATTTTGGGTTAACACCACAGTAGGAGGTCTCTCTGCATGTTATTTCGACATCAAAAGTTACAAGATATGTATGAATGCACATAGTTACTAAGACCACTCAGTGCAACACACATGAAGACAGGACTATCAATGAAACTCAGTTAATTTCTTACTCATTTAAGCTACAAAGCTATAACAAGGCTTTGAATTTATCAGACAAGAAAGTACTTCTCATCTAGCACCTGCCATCTAAATAGGAATACTCACCCTGCTGCAACTGCAGGAGGGATGACCAGTATGAGTTTAAGCTGTGCCCCACGCAGAGCTTCAGAAAGGTGAATAAGCAAGTGAATCAACTCCCTGAAATACAAATACATTGTTAGAGAGAAAGGCAGCAAAACTGGTGCTATATATTGGCAAGACCAAGTTAGAAAGTAACAGCAGAAATAATTGAAAAGATGCTGCAGCCAAGACAGCTAAACACAATTTGTAGTGAATGACCAGAGTGGAAAAAAAGATTAATAAGACTAATCAGTAATTTACCCTCTTTGAGGACTAAGAACATGGAACTGCCAGAGACAGTCTTGGTTTTATTGGATCTGGTGTTCATCTTGGGACTAAAAAATGTTACCTAGTTTTATTTTAATCTAGTGATGCATTGTTAGCACGTAAAACCAGCATACCTTATCAGAGCAGGCCACCTCTTAAGGTCATATTCAGTACAAAGAATTAGATCAATAGAAGAATCACACAGAATCACAGAATCACTTGAGCTGGAAGGGACCCCAAAGGTCAACTCCCCTGCCACGGGCAGGGACATCCCCCACTAGATCAGGTTGCTCAGGGCCCCTTCCAACCTGGCCTTGAACATCTCCAGGGATGGGGAATCCACCACCTCTTTGAGCAACCTGTTCCAGTGTTTTAGCACTGTCATGGTGAAAAACTTCTTCCTTATATCTAACCTAAATCTACCCTCCTTCAGTTTAAAACCATGACCCCTCATCCTGTCACAACAGGCTCTGCTAAGAAGCCTGTCCCCATCTTTCTTATAGTCCCCCTTAGGTATTGAAAGGCGGCAATGAGGTCAATGAGATACCAAGGGTTGCCCCGACCTAAGTGCAGGACCTTGCTCTTCTCCTTGTTGAACCTCA
>VZRW01007725.1:0-14186 GCA_013398125.1 Aegotheles bennettii | reverse complement strand
GGTGTAATGTTCCCCTTTTCCCAGTCACTAGGGACTTCTCCTGACCACCATGACTTTTCAAATATCATGGAGAGTGGCTTGGCCACTACATCAGGCAATTCCCTCAGGACTCTGGGGTGCATCTTGTCAGGTCCCACAGACTTATGTGTACCCAGGTTCCTCAAGTGATCTCAAACTTGATCTTCTCCTAGAAGAACCACTGTTCTGAAACAAGCAGCTGTTGAATAGATTCAAGTTGCCAGTGTATTACTACATGTGAGGTCTGAGAATTTGTAAAGATGCTTTCACACAAGACATGCAATCTTCAAGGGGTATTTCCAAGGCCTGTATTTAGAAATATTTCTGCTGTTGGATTTTTTTGTATAAATAATCCTTTCGTTTTGCAATACATTACTGTATAGCTACAAAATAAATGCTTGACAATGTCAACTCTAGAAGTATCACCTTCTATATGCATCATTTAAAGACTCTTACAAAAGCTGGTTTTCATATCCATATTGTAAACATTCCGATAGGAAAATAAACTTCAAAGTTCTCATGTAAACTGTTTTTATAGTCTTCCTGGTTTGAAGGGTGATATTAATAGAAAACTCTTCAGAGAGAGACTGCAAAACCAAAGAAATGTAACAGTTACTGTTATCTTAAGAGAAGTCCAATATTACCTTCAATTTGCACTATAAATATGGCCTTTCCATGGACTTCCTTAGGTCATTTGATTTTTCAGAACAAAGTCAACTTTCATATTTACCGACTGGCAGGGTGGATCCACAAAGGTAGTCAGACAGTATTAGCACAGAATTCTAGATCTGTTCTGAACTACGCTTAAACCTGAACCAAGTAGAAAGCAACTTCATGATCCATTCCAGTAGGCTAAAAGTTCTAAAGCAGGAAAGGCAGGATATACATAAGCAATCATCCAAGTTGTTTGCTTCACTTAAACTGGACCTGAACTCTACGAAACAACTTTTGGTACTGTACCGCAGTATCATCCTACAGATATTCTTCTGAAATCACTGATATTCCAATATAATTATCTATCACAGTAATGATGGTTGACTTGCACAATGTAGACACTATCCAAAGGTCATCAAATATTTTCATTTTCCCTGAAACGGCTTGAAGCTTGATGAAAACTTCCTAGTGATGCTACAAAAGCCATTACTCTCATAATCCTGGCAAACAAAGCAAGTGTTATCACTTTCCCAATACCATCAATATTTTGTGCTTATAATTCAAGAGTTGGCTGTGCTGAACAGCTCTTGACAATGAACTGTCACACTGCCACCTGTATTTCTCTTCCAGGAGGAGACATGACATTACAGGAACCAGCTTTTGGTCTGTCTGCAGCATGTACTTCTGCCATTGTTGCTCTGGAAAAGTAATGACTTTTTCTCCCATTTCCTTGTCCTATGCATTCCACACTAAGAGTGTCACTATTCAGACAAATCAATTATAACAAAAAAGAATCCTTCTCCATAGGAACACATTAAAAAATTACAACACTAAATTAAACAGACATTTATTGACTCCAACATACACATCATGGCTCCCACATGACATAGTATTATAAAAAACTATAATAAGTATTAAAACTAGCTAAGCCTTCTTTCCCATTGATTTGTGTCTCATGGCTAAGAGGCCTTTTTAACTAATTATACCCAAACTGCAGTGTAAGTGCACCCTTTATTAGATGTCAGAGAAGCTACATATAAGATAAAATTGAGCAAAGAATCAATTCCTCCAGCACTGAGATTATTCTACACTGTTCATAAGCAGGGATCTCTCTTCTCTGCCTGACTGCTTTTGTTAGCCATAGGAACTTTGAGACCTCTACATTATGCAAAATATTTGCTGACTTACAATTTAACTATTTAGAAGGTGAAGGGATAGAAGGAGGGGCAAATAAGAGAAAAGAACCTAACATCAGTATAGAGCAAGATAATGTCTTTTTCATTTAGAAACAAGGCTAACACCTTCGCTCTCAATCTTCACCTTCACATATTTGCCTCAGCTATCCAGATAGCCATGCTTTGAAGCATAAGAAGAAACGTGCTTGGGACTATTTTGAACCAGGTGCAGAGAAAAAAAATCAAGTGAATATAAATTCAATGTTTCATCCTTCCTGAGCAATATCAGACACAGGTGGTTACCCAGCAGAGGTAAAAACATATCCACAAAAGCAGTGACACACTCACAAAAACAGTGTGAGTTTTTGCAGTCATATTTTAAAACTGGAAAGACATACAGTATAGAACCACAACCCACAACTGTAAACAACGGACAGATATTTGTGGTCTGATAAAGGGGCAGGAGTGCAGTTTGGATTGCTGTTCTTATTTTGTAGCTAGCAGGTAGGACTCTTAACTAAAACCAGACTCCAACAAAACAGCCACTTTCTCTCCCCCTGCTACCAAAACCAAGTGGTATAGCTCTGGCCAAAAAATAATTAGCTTCAACTTGGAGGAGGTCAGGAAGAAAAGGAGTAGCTGGACAATTGCAGATTCATGCTCAAGAAACCCAGATTACAACTACTCACCAGTCTGTCAAACCAGGTCTCTGCGCCTTGGAAACTTTCCAGCAAATCAAACAGGTTTAATGGTTAAAAACTTAAATTAGGCTCGCTTCTATTTGTCAGCCAAGACAGATCATGTAAATCAAATGTGCATTCTCCCCCTCTCCTCCAAACAGTGATAGCAGAATGCTCACTTACTGTGTGCTATAAATTCAAACTTTACTGTGTTCCAACACAATCACAATATTCTCCCATATTACCACTGGTAATTTTTAAATTAAAAACTACTGACTTTTAAACATTATAATGAGGTTCGGGAAAGTAGGAATAGAAACAGTCTTCCTGAAAAGGCTTCATTAAATACTTACTAGAGACTTCACCATTGTCAAATTCAACTTCAGAACAGCTACTAAAACACTGGCAGCTTTAAGACTCTATCTTGAGCTAGTTAAGGTCTACTGCATTCCTATTACGTCAGGCCTTCTATTATCACTACCATTTGGCAGGTTCATTTCCAAGTGTTTATGATTTCAAAGTATCTTGTCCCCTACAAAGTATGCAGACCTCCAAATTTTTATCACTCAAGTTTGAGGGAAGCTTATTTTTTCAGAATTCCCTTTTTCCAGCATTGCTGGTCTATTGTGTTTGGGACACCCTGTAGTACAGTTCACTTCAATGCACGAGAGTGGGCTGCAGGTGTATTTGAAAAGCCTTGCAAAAGACATAAGGCTGTAATATCCTTCCCTTCCATTACATGACCCTTCAGAACTCTGCAACTTTCCAATTTCAACCACTTTTTTGCACTAGTTGGTAGTCAATACCCCATAAAATTTATGCCTTGTCAAGAAAATTGGACAGACTAAAGCTGTTTACTTCAAGAAGAAATTGCCCTTTTGTGCCATTTCATTACCTAGTTAATACCAAGAAACTGGAGTGAATTATGGCAAATCTTTGATTACTAGATTAATTTTTCAGGGACTAACACGAAGGACAGAACTGCCAGAAAAGCTTTTTGCTCCTATACTCCTACCAACATTATTACGATGTCTGAAGGACATCTTCTGCATGATACCAAGTACCTGCAGCATATGGTGACAAAAAAAATCATGTTTTTCAGATAGATTCTGTGTGACGGCAGTGCCATCTGTCAGCTAATGACAAACCGATCAGAATAATGTCTGCACTTTTATGTATGCTGTGAGATTCTGGTAGGTATATTCATGCCTTTTTCACAACATGACCCAGGTCTCTGGAGGAAAAAAAACACCCAATAAACCCACAAGTGAGATTAGCATGAAAGACATCATCCTGTCTAGCTACTAACTAAATCAGCAGGAGAACCTTTGCTTGCTCAGTTATCTCAATATTTCTGCCATGTACTTTTCTAAACTTAAATGCCACCAAATTAATAACTTGGAATATTTTACTGCAAAATCACTCAAAGTTTTAGACAAAAGGCAGTTATCTAATTATGAATCAGGTTTAAATTGTAAGAAGCAGCAAAATACATTAGAATTGAGGTACCATCTGCATAGGATATCTTGGATGATTTAGATTTTGTTAGGAGACTAATTTCCTGTGTGTTAGAATGAAAAGATGGGAAGGTGAATACATTTTCACTGTGCAATGATTGTCAGCATGAGAGGAGGAAGCATCAGTTAGTTGCAGTCTTTCATCTCATATTAAACTTGACCTCATCAATAATTCTATTCCAAGAAATCACAGAAAAGAAGTAGGTACCAGTACTATAGATGGTACTTCAAAGTATCTGTATTAGACATCTCCAGGAGCCTGAACTGATGAGTATAAACCCCCTAAAACTTCTGTGTACACACACATATCAAGACAATTCAGGTTCTTCAGATAGAACAGGTGGTATTTTGGCATCTAAATATAAGAACCTTATGCCATTTTATACATACAAACGTATACAAAGCATTGCTGTGTAAGATTCAAGGCATCTAGGACCCTATATGAACAGTTAGACACAAGACTGCACAGGATATCGAACATGAAACCAAGAAGCAATATTTAGGCATATAATTCTCTTATATAAAATTTATACTGTTGGTAAAATAAACATCTAAATGAATATGCAAAAGAAAGCAGCACAAAGGACTGACATGATTTAAGACTTTAGTGCTGAGCATTACAGAGCAATTCTAACACCAAACCAGAATGGTTAGAAAATTTTTGTTCTTGAAAACCAACAAAACCAGATTGAGTTAGTTCTGCTTAAGACATAAAACAGAAGACACATGGTGAGCCTGAAACCACAGAATTTCATGTCTCTGAGTGAAATAATTTTTACTTAGACCCACACCGCTATTGTGATTTTGTAATTTTTATGCTCCTGTGTTGAGTCATAATAACATGTTGTTAACTGCTTATGTGAGACTATTCCTTGTATTTCAGAAAAAAAAATAATCAGATTTTAAATTTTCTTTTTATACTACAACATGTTTACACTAAATAATAGGAATAAATTGTATTAGCTAGGCAGGTCTCCTTGTATTGTCAGAAAGCTCTGCAAGTAATTTGAAGGCAGACTATCTGTTCCTAGGAGCACCATTATAATCACTTGTTCCTTTACCTAGAAGTACGTTAAGCTACTTTCAGGTGTTTGACCTTGGAGGATCTGAATCAGGAAAGCCTACAGTGTGTACCTAACAGTTAATACAGATGCTTTATATAGAGCATACACAATCCCTTTTCTGTGAACACTTCACATCTCCAAAAGATCAGGGGTCATCTCGGTGTTGACACCTACCTGTCAAGTAACCCCCACCCTTTCAAGGTTAAGAACATGCTTTGTTACTGGTTACACTTTCTAAAGACACAATCTGACAAGGAAGGTCAGGTATGAATCATGTTACAATACTGCCACTCTGTGGGCTAAAGAGGTCATGGGCTGCTCCAGCTCTTCTGGCAAGGACAAGAAAAGCAAAAGAAGGTCCATGCTCACCCATTTATCAGGAATAACTCTGCTCTGATACTCGAAATTAACAGATCCCAAAGTAACAACACTCCACACGCAATAAAAATACAGGCTTGCCAAGATGCTAAATTCACTTAATTCTGCCCCTTAAGATCCGTTCAAAGCACCTGTTCATTCCAAAAAAACATCGATGGGGAAAACCCCTGGGGCACTGGATACCCAAGCCCCCCAGTTTTAGAGCAACTGATAGACAAACTGACTTAATCCCAAAACAAAGACACTGGTCCCATAACTTACAAGCATCACAAGACAGAATTTTAGTGTAATGATGCACTTCTACTTTCACAAAACCACTGTTATTCCACACACAAGCCTAGCTTCAGCTTGCTGCCTAGACTAACCTCACTCAGAATGTTTATCTCTGAGGAGGCAAGCCCAACACAAGGTATTTTTCAACTTAAACACTCAAATAATTTCTAAGGGAGTGGCAATAAAGGAAGGAAAAAACCCACAGATGAGGTTGTAAGGAAGCACTTGAATCAAATATGATCTTGAAGAGGAAGAAAATCTGCAGTTCATAACTTTTATTTCTGTTCATGTTTTTCATCCTTCACATCTTTAGTTAGAATAATCCTAAAGGCTTCTTTGCAGGTGGCCACATATGATCAAACACTACTGACTCAGAGAAAAGGAGGTAGGTACCATTCTACTCTATGAGAATAACCCTTTCCTTCTCTGAAGTTATGAAAAATAACTTCCCACTCCTAACAGACTGACAGTGAATATGTAAGTGGTACTTCTATACTTAACTAAATAACACTCAGTTACTGAAGGTTAGAGCAACTACACAGCAGTACCTCCTTTAGTAGAAACAGTTCTTACCACACAAGATGGGACAAGATGTTTTGAACCAGCTTCACTCCTGGCAAAGAGCAACATTTATACCATGCCACAAGTAAATTCACCCTGAAGCTAATAAAAAAGTATGCATTGTTCGTGTGTGTTATTTGCAATACAGCACTTTGATGCCAGTGTGCCTAAACTGGCCTTCAGTGAGTCTTAAAATTACAACAGTACAGTCTGTCTTACATTCGTGTAAATGAACTAATAGGAAAAACATCAATTTTATGGAAATACAAGAAAAGCGGTAGATAAAATGACCACTACATCCAACTTCTGGCTGGCAGTTACTAATTGCTTAAATCATCTTGTTGGCTTTCTTATTAAGACATTGCAATAGGTTCAGAGCTCAGTACAGAGATCAACTGTTAGGAACAACCTGTCAAAGTACCTAATTTGAGTAAGAACATCTAGCTTAAGGATTAATCTTTCCGGTGCAAACGGTGAAGCCCCTGACAAGGCTACAAAGATTCTGGAATTTCAATTCTTTGTTCCCATTTGTTGATTTTATAGGGAAAAGGTAGGGCTTTGTTAATAGCACACTCAGTTCCAGAAGTAACTATTACATGCCATCAGTAACAGTTGCCCTAAACAGAATAACCTGAAGTAACCAATTTTGAAAGATGAAAGCCTTCCATAATGAAGTCTGCATTCTGTGGATCTTTCTCTTAAGCTGTTTTCCCTCAGATATTTTAGGCAATAGAGAGCTGGTCGGCATACTGTGCTTTAGGGAATGGAGGCCTGAATTTCCTGAGGGAACTAACACGAAATCTTCAGATTGCTGCACTGAATCATTCATTTCACCACACGGTCTGCCTTTTCTCCCTGAAGCAGCAGTTTGGAGCTTGCTTTACCTTGACTCTGTCTAAGGTGTTAAGACAGCCAAGGGGTCTCTTGCTCCAGGAAAACAGGTTAGAATATGTCAGGACACAGCTTAATATAGATAAACCCTTTAGTTTTAGCAGCTACAATAAATGCAGACTCACTGAAATGTCACAGTGAAGTTATCAAAAGGCAGATGAACTACTCCGAAGTTTAAAATATATTGTGCTTGCAAGAACTAGAAGCCAGTTTCTCCCTAGATTTGCTTCAGGTTGGGGATTTTGGCTTTAGTTTCATATGTCTACAAGATCTCTATGTAAAGGTTTGGAAGGCTTCCTAATCAATTCAAATTTGGTGGTCTTGAGAGCATCCCACTCTTTCAGGCTTCACCCAATAACCCAAACCAATCAATAAAGGCCAGAGCCAACATTTGAGTAAGCATGCAACTGAGATACCCTCTTCATCTTTGTACAAAAGTAACATCTTGCAGAACTGAAGTGTGAAAGGCTAATGTGCTCTGCCAGGTCCACTACGAAGTTTATTATGTAATCTTTGAGCTCACACAGAGTGGAGTAGACTCTTACTTTGTTCTAAGATAAGTGGAACAATCTTCAGTTGTCCTAGAATGAAGTGTATTTACTTATAATGACAAATTCAAATCAACATGGACAAATTAAAAACGTGCTTTAAAAGAGCTGGTTTTTAGGAATTGCATCCTAGAGACTTATACTCACGTTTGCTTTTGATTTCCAAGCTGACTCCAAACTTCAACTACAAAACCATCAAAATTTTCATTCTAAATAAAGGGAATTGGCAAACATATACAGTTAATTACCATGCTTATTCATTATGCTTGTATCAGAGATGATAATACAGTATCAAAGCACACAATTACTGTAATTTTTCTTGTTCTATTAGATTGAACATTGAACATATTCTTATACCACCTTCATCTGTAATGGAGCATTTCATGAAGAAGTCAAAGAGAAGCACAAATCAATTAACAAACGTGCAGAAGTTGAAAATCTCTATTAGTTATCCTTGATTTCTACTCTTACAGGATAAACCAGTATCAGATTGGGAAAATTCAGTCATTAATGACAGACAGTTGTTAAGCAAATAATTTGACACACATTTACATGTATATTGGAAAAATAACTCATGAGCTCTTGAGTCTGAAGTAAACGCTAATTTGGCATAGGCATGATTCCAAACATCCCCCACAATTACTCTGACTTGTTATAATTTATGTTTAGCATGGTTAATGATACTGCTGTACTAAAGTACCCTTTCCTTAAGAGGCCAACTGTTAGTGAGGACCTAAAATTGATGTGTCAGTCACAAATTTTAAGAAACTATTCAGTTTACCTCTACATCTATCTTCCTCTAGAGTACATTAAGATTTCTCTACATTGTGTAGCAAGTGTGAAAACCTACTCTGACAGTAATTAAGCAGGCTATCATGAATCAACCACTAAAACTGAATGTCTCTCGGGTGCAACTTATCTAGTCCTACACATGCATAGCTCTAAAGCCATTAGCTAAGGGGCTGCCCAGAAATCCTTAGCAAAGAGCAACCATTCCTTAAAGGAGATCCTCTTCTCTCCCCAGCCTCTTAACATTTTAAGGAAACTAGTTTATCAGATCTGAGCTGAACCATACAGTAACAGATACCCAGTGAGTTATTCTTGATATTAAAAGTGGCTCTAGCATACTGAGCCTGAATGTACTACTGTAATACAGAAAATAGCACTTATTGCACCTGTGACCCTTTTTCTGCCTATCAAAAACCAGTTTTGCTGCTATCAAAAAACAGTTTAGCCCCTGCTTAATACATTCATTGTTTAACAGAAATTTAAAAGAAAGCAATCTGCTCATTAGGCAACTTCCATTAGACGTTTATCAAGTATCCACTACAGCCTCAGTAAGTTAGCCTGTCAGCTGTTAGAAACAGATTTTATCAATCATGATTTAGAGCAGGCAAAAGTTACCAGTGCAGCTGCTAACAATAACTTAACAACGTTATGTAGTCTCACCTTAGACTTGTAGTTACCTGCACTCAGGTGTTGGTATACTTCATATTTAGAGGAACTGGACACATACTAGGACACATTATTAAGAATCCTGCCTCATTTTTGTTTTGAGCAGAATTTTATTTCATAGAATATAAAACTACTGGAAATGAAAAAATATCCATTACAAAAGGAACCAAATATCATCTCACACTGGTTTATAAGCATTAGCAAAAAGTCCTTTTACCTTGGCTAGCAGAACCATGCTCTTGGAAAGCTCCTCTATCTCATCCTCACTGCCAAAAACACTCTCGAAGTCCTGATAAGTCCAGCCATCAAATAAAATTCGAGGCACTATCAAGCAAAGTCATCAATTAATAGTGAGAGTTAAGAATTTATTATCTACACTGGAATATTTCTGCAGAAACAAAATACAGCAGATACAGGCAGACACGCCACTAAACAACACAGCCCATGCCTAAAATCATTGCTTTTTCACTCTGACCAACTTTAACAGCACAGATAAATTGACACTGTAGAACATCTTCATTTTATGTGTAGATAAAGGTAGGTCAGCACTTGTTATAAATGATTGGAGACCACGCCAATCGGTCTATAATCCAATTAACAAAACTATCACTTAGGGAAGCAAAAGAAAAGGCAATCTCAGCGCTGGGCGACAGGGGGATCCTTCGATCCTCCAGACTGCCGCGCGAATCCCCCGCCCCCGCCGCTTTTTATACTGCTCCGTCCCTCTGCACCTCTGAGTACTCTGCGCATGCTCCACTTTTCCCGCCAGTGCCTTGCAAAGATGATAACCCGCGATCAGCTGCAAGCTACACGTTTCCATTCCCGCCAATTTTGCAGAGGAACAGTAAACAGCAAGTGAAACGACGAGTGAAACAGTAAACAATCAAACAGCAAGTAAACATCCCCGCGGCTAACCTTCTGCAACCGTCCCCACCCCTTCTCGGCACCCGCCGGCGCGAACATCCAATTACACCCTTTTAGATGTTAATGAACAAACAAACATCTCTTTCACAGCACTGATGCAAGTTTTCAGAAAAGACACCTTCACTTGATTGAACTATCTTAATTGAACTATCACTTAGGGCCCCAAATAGAGTCTTAAAAGAATATCAAAATGAAACAGCAATTTTTCTGTAAGTTATGCATCTCTTCTACCACAAGAACAAGATAGAAAAGTTCATCTCAAACTCTAATTTACTCTTTTGTACACAGCTGTGTATTACTGCAGTCTTCTACTCATTTCAAGACCCTATGACAAATTTTTATTTTAGAAAACATGGGCACTTAAGCTCATGGAATTTCTTTATTTAACAACTCAAAGCATTAAAAACATAGTCAGACAAGGGTCAGGAAAACTGCTGTTGGAACGGTTGACTGTCACACACACTGGAAGAGCCAACAACTCATACAGACCTCTGTCTAAGCCCTTTCCAACTACCAAGGGTTTAAAAGAGTATTTTAGAAGAGTCTAAAGAGATTTATCATCTGGAAGCTGAAGTAATTTCAAATATCAGACTGAACATTCAATTTTTCTAATGCATTTCGACTTTCATACTCCCTTATGAATCAAGAAGTGTTTCACAGTTCCACACATTCTTGCTATAGACAAATATAAGAACTCTAGCACAGTATTTATAGCAATATTTGCTGTTTCCCCTAAAGACACATATACTGCAGCACATCCCTGGAGTTCCCAGCTTCAAGGGGAAAAGAGCCACAGAAAGACTTCCACTGTCATGCAGGAAATCTGCATTATTTTTTTAATTTTTTAACTAAGCAGAACCCCTGAAAAACAAGTTTGAAGACTGCTCCCCCAGGGTAAGCATGTAGTGTTACAGCCAAAATACCCCTCCAGAGAGGGCCCTGTGACTCACGGTTTATCCACAGTCAAAAAGTTAGGGTGAAATATTGCAGCACCAACATGATCAACATTTCAGTTACTTAACCATTTATAGACAACTGCATTTATTTATTTTCTCAGACTTTTTCCTTCATACCACTATGCTAAGGTAACCTCCCTTTCTCCCAGATACACCTGGAACAAAGCCTTCTTTTGCTTTGGTAGCAGTTAAAGAAGATAAAAACCAAACACAAAACAGAGACTCACCTATTTTGATGGTTTTGGAGGTTTTTCTGACATCTTTCATCCAGCCTATCAAAGCGTATCAAGTAAGAGAACAACTGTTAAAATCTAAATTAGATTGACAATGAATTTTCAAGCATTTTTTAAATAATGTAGCATAGCTTTATTGTATCTTTCTTCCTGACACAGACTACTAGTTCATAACCAGGGACAAAACATCCTCTAATGCACAGAATTTGAAGATATTCACCTCCACCACAGCATAGCTAGCATTTACAGTAGTTCCTACCCAACTTCTTCCTGCTGCTTACAGTTCTGCCTCATCACAGAAACTATCTTAGAGCCTACTCAGAACAACACTTCTGTAGTCACCAAGCATCACCTGGGAGGAGTTTTTTTTTCAATATTTTTAATTTTTTTTTTAAGATGGTACTTTCAAATGTCCCATCCACTCCTCTTGGCAGTCATCACACTAGAATTAATTTGTTAGTAGGCACCAACATGGTCAGAATTATAGCTGTTTATAATATAGCTGTTATAGTCCACATTCAATCAAGTTCAAAACCATAAACTACTTAATTACTTAAGAACATGCTAGCTGAAATCTTAACTTGCTGCCAGTTTCCTGAGAGTAAAGGAAAAAATTATCTTTGGATAAATTTATCTCCCGTTCCCAAAACAAATTCACCCAAAGGTTTTTGCAAAGGGAAAAAAAACAAAACAGTAAAAAAACTTCACAGTGTGAACACCAAACACTATTTCTGCCTCCACAGATTCTCTATCTCTTCCTTTCTTTTCAGAGAGGATTTGTAGACAGCCTGGTGGAAAAGCCAATATTTCTAATTATTCTCTGGACAGATAAATTATGTACAGATGTGGAAGCAGGTGGGAACAGAAAGAAGTTCATTCTGAAGAAAAATCCCCCAAAACTGGAATGGATGAAAGTACTTCACCATAAGGCAGAGCCAGAAAAACCCACATGCATACGCCAAAGTTACCTAGTCTGCAACAAGACCAGTAATCTTACTTGCAATGCACAGTCAAAGAAAAAGAAAATAACACCTTCGTCAGCATCATGGAGCCCAGTGAACTGGAACCTTTCCTTCCCTCTCCTTCTCACTTGTAACCAGACTGGTGAGATTAGTGTAAATTTGTCTCCAAATATTTTAGCAATGTCATAGCCATGGCTGTTCCACTTGCAAAAGAAATGAGGAAAAAAAAGTGAGGCTCAAAACCAAGACATACAGTTCACTTTTGACCAATACAAATTCTGTAACACAAATGTAATCATTGCTAGATCCCAGTTTGTTACTTTGAGAAAATCTTCTGGGACATTATTTTTATCTAAATAAGAAAGTACTCTGAAAATCCTGACAGCAACATGAAGGGCAATCTACAAATTGTGCAAATTCACCTGAACTACAGAACTTTGCACATAGATTCCAAGATAGTTTTGAATTTACAGACTCTGCATTTATGTTCGAGAGAACTTGAGAAAGGTGAAAATTTATAGGGCACCTATTCCTCTTTTTAGCAGTTTTAAGACTGAAACAAGTGACAAGCACCCTCTAAACAGAAGGAAGAAACATTTATTAGTCAAGAAAGGATGTTTTTAATAATAGTAAGACTGGACAGCAAAAGAGATCAGTTTGACAGCAGCATAACATTTTTACTGTTTATTTAGAAGGTTCACATTGGTAACTGCATGGTATGAGCACACTTAATAGCCGTCCTGTTCTGACTTTACTGCAATTTCACATGGCTCCTGAAGGACAAGAGAATACCACCCATCTCTGTTTTACCAGTGAGTAGAAAAACAGTATGACTTAGACATCCTCAAAGAAATGGATGGGAGAACAAGGGTTTGAGATCACCTGAATCCCAAGCCAGTTCTCAAATAATCCTCTGGCTATTTGCCTGTATTGACCAGAAGTTTCTATTATTATAAAAATGCTTTTAAAGTAGGGATGCAAGATCACAGATTAGCACAGTCTGCTGCATATTAATTCAAAGCCCAAATTTTATACATTTTATTAACTTACAGGAGTAATATATCCCAGAACATCTCCCAAGAAATGTCTTTCCTTCACCTTCTTGGAGCAATAACTTCTGTGTTCCAGTATAATATCCTTTGGCTTTGGATCCACAACTACGAGTCCCCGGTCGTGCACATTCTTATCAGAATGCAGCATCTGGGGAGAGAAGACAGAAGCAGCTATACAAAGCAGCCACTTTCAATAGCAACAGACTTCAAAAATAAAAATAAAGTAAATAAAAAAATTACAACATTGAACTCTGAGCGCTCCTTTTAAAGGATGCAGAGCAGTATGATTTCAAACTGAAAAAGGAAAGTGCTCAGAAATGATTTCTCATCATCAGCAAACTTACTTTGTTTGCAAGGTAAAAAGCATATAAACAAAAAAAAAATAAAGTGATAAGATTAAAGAATATCATTTGCTGCAGCTGACGGTGCTCTGCTCTCTAGTCAATGCTTTCTGGCATGTTACTCCCAAAATGATAAAAGGCGTTAGTAGTTCTTAACCAAGAATTTGAAGACAACTTTTAAACTGGATATATTTTAGACTATGTATGCTGCATTGTGGTTACTGAAGGTGAAGGTTCTGAACACTTTTCTTTAAGGAAGATCTGCTTCAACTAGAACAGCACAAATAGTTTTATCAGACAGAAACAGAGTGAGAAGGCCTAATAAAGTGTGCATGGTGAGTACTGATACAGCGTAAGGACTTCAGGAATAAAGCCTGTCTTAACACTTTGTATTATTCTCATTAACTTCAGACTAGATTTTCTTCCTGGTAGATGTTGAGCAAGCAATGAGAGACATATCTGCATAACGAAGGATTAACTATACCTATCACAGAATCGGTAAGG
>VZRW01007724.1:309364-361863 GCA_013398125.1 Aegotheles bennettii | reverse complement strand
TGAGTTCTGACTGTCAGTACATGTAAAAATAAGTGCCTGATCTGCTATTCAGCTGATATCACTTTCCAAAGGAAGAGATAGGTAGCCTACAAATGCATCTAAATTGTGCACAGACACTTACTCTCCCATCCCTTGGGCATGTTAAGTTTAAAAAGTATTGCTTATGATTCTTGCAAGGACATAGTTCCCTTCTAGGCTGAGGCACATAAGCGGTTGGGAAAGGTTAATCATATGGGAAAATGGTTTAATCAGCAGCATCATGAGCAGCATTGTGTCAGGCTGTGTCAAACATGTCAGTGCAACAATATAGCTGTAGGAAAATTAAGGTTGGAAAGGACTTTTGCAGGTCATTATTCTAATCCTTTTGCTCAAGTCATGGCTAGGATGAAACCTGGATCAGGAAGGCTATTCTGATAGTTCTATTGGGCAAATACAAGGAGAATATAAAATGACAATTCCAATAAAATTCTACCATTTAATTTAACCCATTTTGGGGATTAACACTGAAAGAAGGGCATTTTGAACCTGAGGCAGTGAACTAACCTGTCATGTTTTGAACTGCAAAATAATGTTTTAGAGACATTTGGGCACTGGTTAGAAAGGGGAAGCCTGCCAAAGGCTGCATGGACATAGTACTTCAAGAAAATAGATTTAGTAGAACAACTTTTTTAAAAAATTAATACTCTATAAGCAGCTTGAGGTGCTACATTGCCAATATGTTACTAGAATAACACTCTTTAAGAGTTTCTTCATGGTATGGGGAAAATCATTTAGCCATGAGTGTTTGGCAGCTAAAAGTGAAGCTGCTCAGATTGCAAGCTGAAGAATTGGTAGAAAATGAGTACTGCTGTCATATGACATAAAAACAAATTTTCTGCTGAAAAGAAATATACGAGCTTTCACGTGGCAGATAGATTGGTCTCATGATTTCCTGTTAAAGGATATACCATTGAGGCATTTTCAACTCTTCTAATTGGACCTCACCCTAACGTTACTCGTGAAAACAGTTTTCCTGTGTCTGTGAACTGCAAAGATGCCTTGATTAGCTGAAGAAAACAATTATCTCAAAGCTTCCCTCTTGCTCTGTTCTATTGGATATTTCCTCATCTTGGCAAGCTGCTAGGCAGTGCTGATTTTTTTCTGTTGTGCTTATATAAGCTGACTGTTCTCAGACAACACAGGCTAACAATTTTCAAAATTTAATCCCTGATTAAGTGTCTGGTTTTACACACTTTAGAGTTGGCTTCTTGATATCTGTATAACGTTGTATAGAAGATAGTGTTACATGATAAACAATAACCTAGCAAACCTCCTAAAATGTAGGTTCAGCCTAACATTGTTCAAAACCTGAATCAAAGAGCTAGAGCTTGGATAAAGTTTATGACTGGGTCTGTGATTTGTCATGGAGGACCCCTGATAATTTGATCAACTAATACTCAGCAGCAGTGTCTAGTAAGAGCCCTAGCCAGGTTTTCCTTACTGTGTAGTTTGTTTTTCACTCAGTAACAGACTTTGAAATGTGCTGAAAACCAGCACTATCAGGACATATTGCACGTACAAACATTTTACTATACCAACATGAAGTACCTCCAGCTAATGCAGAGAGGAACCGAGGCAGCAGAGCTATAGCAATAGTTTCAGTAATACTGCGGTTGGATACCACACAACATGCTTAATATGTAGCAACTCAAAAGACAGGAAAACAGCAACCAAAAGTTTGCTGTGTTGGAGAAGAATGGGTATTAAAGAGATACCATTCAATACCATTGAGGACTAAATGCTTCCCACACAGACAGGCATAACAAGACACAAAGCTGCCAAGAAAAAATAACATACACATTTAGAGCTGCCTTTCATACAATAACAAATAATGACACATTTAAATGATACTTGACTTCTGTGGCTTAAGCACAGAATAGGACACACAGCAGAGACACAAATCTCTACCAGACAGGGACAACCTATGGTTTAAGGATTGCAAGGTAGTTGCATCACATGATGATTTCTATGGTTGTGGAACATCTGGAGTAAATGAAGGAAGAATGACACAGTGACCTTTAGAACAAAGTCTTCTAAATGCTAGAGCACAGACTGGCATTGAGGAGAAAAAAAGCTAATTATTATTTTGTTACTAATTATTATTTTTAGCACTAAATTGATCCCCAATTTTCAAAACAATATAGACATTTTGACAGTAGTTTAAGTATGGACGGCCAAGCTGTCTTCCTTTTTACACCACAGCAGGGTGAAACCAACTTGAGATGAGGGATTTGTGTAACTTGGTTTATTTCATTCTCCCTCTGCAGCACACTGCAGTTGAATTGAACTCTTGAACTTCAGAACTGGTCTGTTCCTCTGTCTCAAAAAGAATATAAAAGAACTGAAAGGGGAAAGGCAACAGGGATGATTAAAGTGTAGAATGGTTTCTATATAAGCATTGGTCATGTGTGCAGGAACTCTTCAGTTTGGAAATGAGAAATGACTGACAGATGTAGGATTTAATCAAATAAGGACTATGGAAAGGATGAACAGGGATCAACTGTTTCTTCCAACATGTTAGCTGTGGGGAGCTGGATGAAGCAGCAGACCAGCAGACAAACAAATGGAGGTGGTTCTTCACACAGCGTGCATCAGAACTGCAGTGCTAAAAGTTTACATGACTTCAAGGATAGACTTAGGAAGACTACAACATAAATGACCACAATGCTTTATTAAACACACAGAAACCGTACCTGGGTCAGGAAACTCCCCAGCAGTAGTTGGCTAAATGCCAGGGAGTCACAAGCGGCTTGTTCTTGTATTCTTCCCTAGGCACCTGCTTTTGGCTGCCATCAGAGACAAGATACTATGCTAACAGGACTTTTTGGTCTGACTTAATACTAAAACATAAGAAATAAGAATGCCTAACCCCAGGTCATGTTATTAGGCTCAAGAGTCAAATGTAAGAATAATACAAGATCAGATTATTTTAGAGTCTGTTAGCCTTACATTCAATTAAAAAACATAACTAATTAGATTTTTAACTAAGAAAATGGTGCTAGCACTTTCTGCCAGTGAAAACACTTGCTTCATTTAATGGAGGAAGTCATCACTATTCACAGCCATTTATAAAATTAACCAAAAATTCTACAGAAACAGTAAGTCACATTACAGAATGGTAGAAAATTACTTGCACCCGAAGATTGCAAAAATTACACTTTTTGCATACAATATAGTATGTGTGCATTTAGTAAATAGCCATTACTGTAGCTGTATGTGTGGCATCTCAGAATCAATCTGGACTACTTTTTATTTCAGATTAAGAATGCTGGGACAAGATCATTCTGAACAGCATCACAGCACCTAGCAGCTTCTCTAGCTACGCAGAGCAACATACCAGGTATGCTAACTACTAAGTGACTGAGGGCATAAGCATTCCTCTACAAGTTTCTTTAGCTAACACATCTATGTGGCTGCTACAGAGCAGGAAAAAAAAATCCTTGTATTCCTCCTAAAATTAGAACAATCTTTCTACCTTCAGCACGGTTAACCAGTCTCCTGTTGTAAGGCCACAAAACTAAGACTTCATGTCACACTGGGGCCCAAGCTAGTGGCTCAATGCTTGTGTATTAAAGGAATTTAGTAAGACTTGGGAGCCACCCAAATCTGCTGAACAGGGTTGTTTCACAACATGAGGGACTGCAATTTGATCTGCTTTTCAAAGAGACTACAAGAATACACTAATGGAAATTACACCGAAGGAACAATTATTAATATTACTGCCAGACTTCCCAAACATTGTTAGCTCAGAGACACAGACTATTAAATCCAGTTCCAAGCTATTTTCGTTGCAGAGGGAGCTGCCTTTACTGTATTAGTTACAGCAGGAGGTAACACTGGAAATAGACATATACCAAAACAGAACTGAGAGGCAGAAATATGAGTATTTAGAAAATAACATGATCTGCAAGACAGAAGAGGCATGGTGATTTTTATCTATAAAATTATCAATAAATTAGAAACAATATGACATCAAAATCACACTCATGTAACCTTCTTATGCAAAAGAATCAGTTCTATGGGTCTCAGCTTTGAACACTGTGCACAATGAGCAGGGGAAGTGTACACCCCCATGGCCTGCAGTCTTAGCCAAAAAACCAATACGTGGTTCCCCAGTGCCGCCCTGTGTAGAAAATGCATAACTACATTGACTGATCCTTTTATGTAAGTGTATGCTATAGGAAATAGCGTATGCCTGGTTTACATGCAAAACAGCTACTGCCTGTTGCTGTAGCACATGCACAGCAAAGTGGGTTTTTTTTAATCACAGGTCCCTCACTAAAGACTTTCTTTCGTTACACTGCTGAATAACAGAAAGACATTGATCCTAGAGCAATATAATATTTACAAGCAATCCCAGCAAAGAGAATAGGAATGGCATTAGGTTTAGCTAAACAATAAAGAAAAATCAAGTACATTTTGGCAGCAAATCATCCAACAAGTATTTTTCATCAGTAATTTATTACTCAAAAGGAAAAGTATGTAAATGACATATTTGATTTACCCAGTAGCAATTGTGGTGCCAGATATGCTTGTGTAGGTAAGAATTTTGGCTCGCAACAGTTTGTGTGCATACAAATAACTTAGTAATAGCTGATTTGGAACAGGCCAAAGTCTCACCTTAAATTGTAACAAATCTATACATTTGCTGTTTGAAAGCTTGTACTATGAATAACAAGAAATTAAAACTATATACATTCATAATAATGTTGATAAAAGAGATATTTAAGTTTTTTCATAATCTCTGCATAATTGTTATTCATATTTCTGCTTATGGTGAGGATTATATAGTTCTTCACTATCTTAATTAGCACCTCTGCTGTCATGAACCTGAACGTCTGGTTGTACAAGGAAAATATTTCACCACATACTTGAATAGTTTCACAACTGCTGGAAACATGTTCTGATTGTGATCATTCTGTTAGGGTAAGAAAGGTACCAATATGTAAGCGTGTACTGATGCACATGCAACAGGTGCCCTGCAAGCACTCCTCCTTATCATGAGTTCTAAAGAAGTTTTCCCTGAAGATAAACAAGAAATCTTTTCTCTGGCCAGTCGTGTAAAACTACTGTTATTTGCTGAGTAAAGGATATAATTTTATAATGTTATTAGGAGATTGATAACAACAATGCACACGGCACAGAATATTTCAGAGTTTCTATTTATAGTGCAAGGTACACATCTTTTAGCATGCGCTGGAACTGATCCCAGGGTAGCTTTTCACTAAGTTATTTTCTCTGGTGATAAAGAACCACTGAGAGTGTTCTCATTTGCGCTTGCTAACTCATGGGCTGCAGTCAGTGTTTGCAAGAGCTTGGAAATGTCTGGTACATGTCTTTTCCTACACTCCACTTTCCTTCGCAGTAGTTGCAGAGCAGAGACATTATCAGCTGCTGCACACCACCATGAGAACCCACTTATGTAGGAGACCCTCCTGTAATCAAGAAAGCAACATTCTGATCAGCTATGAACTAGCCCTTAATTCTCTGATCAAGGCAAAGTGTGCCACTTTCACACTGTCCTTAATAGCACCGTTGAATTGAATTTGTTGTAAGACAGCTATACCAATCCTGCAAATACCACCTTGTTTCAGTGGCTGAAGGACTAAGGAGTTTAGATTAGTAACTTCCTTTTTTCAACATTAGCAGGCAAACAAGGTTACTAACATCAGTTTCCAGCATCTTAGCCAATACATGATACTTAGTGATCATTATTCTACAGTCATTTACTAGACAAACATCCAGGGAATTCTTCTGAAGACAAAATTAGAAAGGATTTTAAGTCTTTTTGGTACAGCTATTTACAAAGTTACACAGTGTGGATTTCCCATGCCTCAGCTACTCTGTAAATTGCTACAGGTGTGCTCTTACTGCATGGAGGAGTGGGCTCACTTTGAGCAGAGGCTGTTGGCCTAAAGACTCAACATCTTGAATTGAAATCCTGAATCTCAGAATAATTACGCTAAAGCTGGAAGTAACAATTATAATTTACATTTAGTGGTCCAAGCACAGCTGTCTGAAAGTGCTTAGTGGTAGTGTAGATTACAGACCACCCACTAGAGGGAAGCTCATGCACGTATACCAAGAAAAATAAATAATTTGAAGGATGAATGAAACGCCTCCCTAACATTTAAGCCAAAGAAAATTCTTAGCAGTAGCAAAGACATCTTGGACTTGGAAAATTTTCAGAAGTTATTTGCCAATCTAAAGGTAACAGACTTAACAGAAAGCTTCCTGTGTTAAAGACTGAATTGTTGCACTACATATAATATGCATGCACACAAAAAACTTCAGATTTAGACTTTTTTATAACCACAGAAATGCAGCCTAGTTTCACTGCTGTTAATAGAATTAGACTAGAACTTATGAGGTCAGAAGTCCAACTGCATGTTTATACATTCAAAGCCTCACCCACGTTTGGTCACTAGAATAAGATACTGAGTTGTTTAGCATGTTGTTAGACACACTACACTGCTCCCCTTGTTAATGTAAATGTTTGATAGATATCTGTGATATTAAGTCTAATAATCTGTCTTCAGAGTCTTACTCAATGAAGTCTTAGCATTTCAACACCTGTCTGGGACCTTTTTTGAAACAGAAATCCCAAGCTGTTGCTGCAATTCAGAAATTCTTTTATTTTCTTGTTTAAATTAAAGATACAGCCAGAGGCAGTGGCCATCTGGCAAGCAAACTTTGACTAAAGTGGTGAAATGTGTTTCTGGAAAATGTAAGGACAGATGCTTCAGAAGTTCGACCAGACCTGTACACCACTTAATTAGAACTATACTAATACTGATGTCAATAGTTGTACAGACAACTGCTTTTTGTCACCAGAAGTACAAGTTTTAAAGAGGAAAACCTTAGAGGTGTCACCCAATGCTACAGGAACATGCAGGTTTTTTTAGAGATCCTTGGTAGTGAGGACAGGCCACGGGGTTGTAGTTGCAATTAGAGCTTTATTATGACATAACAAAATTCATTATCAGCTTACTGTTGTCTACACTTTCCAGCAGTTAGCATAGCTTATTGTTACACACAATGTTTAGCAGTTATCATAGCTTTCAGTTAAGCAGGATTTCTAGTAATCAGTGTAGCTTTCTTAATATCTAGAGTCTTTACTTACCTAGGATTTTTGTCACCTGGACACTCTGCAGATCAGTTCAAATTCTTAGTAATCAGCATGTGATAGAATAATCATAATGTAGATTCAGACTTTACCTAAAAGAACCTGCCTGTAGCATCAAATGCCAAGAGGTACCAGGCATCTCTCCTTGAATTTTTTATTTTTTCCAATAAAAATCCATAATGTAGTTCAATCCATATATGCCACCGGCAATAAAGAGCCCTTCCAAAGTTACTTCTGGAGAAATAATGATATGTATAAAGGTGATTTCATCAGAGGAAGAGACATTGTCCAGCACTTCCTTTCACTGGTTGATTTTCACAAGTGGTTTTCAGAAATTCCCTTTAGAATATAAACAGCTGGTTTGGGTTTTTCCCTTACCTAATCTTTGTTAGACATAGCTAAAAACAAAAGGAACTGGTATCACGTATCAGATTAAATCCAAATTAAAATCTTTCTTACACAAATAGTATTTTGAAGATATAATACTTGACTTCACTGGATTTATTCTGGATTTGCTTTTGATCTCATTATACTCTTATGAGATCAAAACCAGCTAGGCTGATTTGGAGGTGGTGGTGTTGCAATCCTTTTTTCACAGTGAAAGGTACTTTTCAACTTAATATTATGCACTACATTTGCCAGGTTTGTAAAAGTCTACCTCAACACTTTGGGAAATAATCTGTATCACAGTCTTAAATTTAAGAGAGCGAGCTATGCGTAACTCCTTGTTTATGTACATCTTTTTTACGGAAAATACCCTTCCAGTTTCACTTCTGTGACTCTTGAACATTTCTGTTGGTGCTGCTGTTTTAGTTCCTCCTGTAACTTTTTAGAAATGGACTTCAAAATAATAAGTTTTGACATCAGGATAACAAAATATTTTCATATTCTTTAGCCAGACACTGAAGAGCTTAGGATTCACACAGGATTTGAATGCTGCACTGACTACCAAGTTTCCTAGGAGGTAAAGTCATAGCCCATTGCTGGCACAGTGGGAGAACGAAGTAATAATATATTTTCTCTCTGACACAGATCATTTCCTTCTATAACCCTATATCCAGATTTTCTGATGGTTATTTTTTGGCTAAAGAACTAATTTCCCAGAGCACTGGAAATACAACTACCACCCACTTCATTGTACCAGTATAGTCTCACTATAGGACAGATGTTAATTTCTTTTACACCAGCATGTTTCTAAAGCATGCTTGACTTTTCTGTTGAATTGAAAAAGACGATGTGAAGAAAGTAAGCACATTTTTTTATGCTTTAGAATGGAATTTCATGTCAAACATAAAATGCACATTTGTGGTTTATCTGCCATCCCTCCTTTTTTGGCTTTTATAAAATAAAATGTTGAGTTATTCATACGAATTAGTAGAATAGCATGAAGATGGTTTTTCTCTCGAAGCTGTTGATTAGATCACTAACTTCAACAAAGTAGCAAGCTTCTTTAAATAGGAACACATTGGAAAGACCACCTAGATGCTTTAAAAGCTGATGTATGGTGAATGTAAAACCAAAAGCAAAGGCAGGTGCTACAGGGTATTTTTATTTTTGCTTTGTATGCAAAAATGCACACTGTCTTCCTAAACAACAGGAACTACCATATGTGGTCAGATGTAAGAGTGAGCATTAGGATGTGAGCTCATATGCTGTGTTGGTTTAAAGAGCATCAGTTAGAGAACTCTCTCTCAAGTAGTTCACTAACACCTTCAGAATAAAAGCAGAGTGCAAAGCACTGAGAATATTGACAACTGAGAAGAACTGAAGAATTTCCAAAATGAATCAAGCTGAGGACAGCAGTATCCACTTGACGTGGAATATTGTGAGGTCAGTAGTCTGCGTAATACTGAGCCTGTCATTTATTATTGGGACCCCTGGAAATTGCATCGTCATCTGGACTATCTGTACAAAAATGAAGCAAGTATCTCAAGTATCTCCTTCAGTCCTGCTGATCTTGAACCTGGCCATCGCAGATGTCCTTGTACTGATCACTTTACCAATTTGGATTTACTCCTTTGCTGACTCATGGGTTTTTGGAGTCATGTTTTGCAAAATACTGGTTTTCATTATTTACTGCAGCATGTATGCCAGTATATTTCTAATTACAGCACTGAGCTTGGAGCGGTTAATGGCTGTATTTTACCCTTTCACAATTCAAAAATACAAAACGAAAGAAAAGATTTCTTTAGTCATGTTCCTTATTTGGTTCCTGTCTATTGCTTTTGGCATTTCTGTCATTCCATTTCAAGAGACAGAAGAAATGAACGGTGGACTACTATGCACATGTCGCAACTACTCTTCTACTAGACAGAAAATGTCATATCTTTTGCTGGAGACTCTTGCAGGTTTTGTAATCCCTTTTTTAATTATTTGCACATGTTACATAAGTGTTGCAAGAAGAATAAGCAGAATGACTTACCAATCTAAGCAGCGATCAGAACGGCTCATTGCCAGCGTTGTGGTGGCGTTCATTTTGTGCTGGTTCCCTCATCATCTCTTCAACATCCTTGATATTATTTCAATTCAGATAGAATTCTCTAACAAGGAAATGTCTTTGGCATTGGATGAAATTGTTGACAGAGGAGTGTACATCTCTGGAGCACTTGTATTCATCAGTAGTTGTATTAACCCTCTACTTTATGCTTTTGCTGCACGAAGATTTCAGAATCACCTGAGATTCGCCAAAATATCAAAGCTGTTTGAACAGATGAGTCAGACTGTAACAGAGGAAGACAAGAAAAGAAGTTTGGTTGTAGCCAAACAAGAAGACACAGTAGTAAGCACAGAAAATCTCTAACAAGGAACAGAGACTTAGTGAATAATGGGATTCTGGGTCATTCCTTCAGCAGTCCTCTCTCTTCATACTCTCAGTTTCATTTACTAAATCGTATGGGTAAAGCTAGAGACAGGATTAGTTACTAGGATTTGTTACTAAAGTTACTAGGATTTGTTTTGTGTGTTATAAAAGAATTAGCATTGACAACCTGGTTCAGTTCCTAAGTTAGTATCCACATCATGAAATTAGCACTGTTTCACTGATGCTGAGAACCTCAGCAAGGTGGCTAGAAGCTCAAAATGTAAGGAAGACAGCAGTTTTAGTTTCCATTAAAATATTTGTGATTTCTAGAAAAAGTCTATGCAGAAAACAGAAAAGCACTGTATGTGGAAAACAGAAGCTTTGAAAGTTTAAAACTAAGTTTTCCTTCAGAAAAAATGGTTAGATGCTCAAAAATCCTTATTTACTAAGTTTTTAAGAGAGCATACTGAATTTCTTGATATGGGTAAGAATGGTTTTAAAGTATACTAATGACACAAAACTCTTTTGGATAGATGGAAAATATCAAGCTAATTTTATTAATTGCTTTATTTAAGTGTGAAAGTAATGAGGGTTGCTTACATAGTCAAGCTAGTTGTCTGAATTATCTTGTGTTAATGGGTTTCAACAAGTAAAATGTGAATTGTGACATACCTCTTCAGAACAAAAAAGAGGTAAGAGAATCCTGCATTTTATGGCAGTTACAGACTTCATGCTATATTTGATCTCAGATACATTGCATACTTCAGTGGCAATTAAACTGTCACTCTATTAAATATACATACTATGAGTATCCTCAAAAACTTTTATTCCATTAAGCTTCCAAGATGTCTATTAAATTATGGAGGAATTGGATCAGGCTCTGGTGGGAAGGAAGGAGAGATCCTTGATACTCTTTCTTATGTGTAAGAAAATTATAGCAGCAATACAAAGTGTCTAATGTCATAAGAACTTCATCTTGCAAGTAAAAGCACTATTTTTTCTTCTCTTGTAGAATAAAGTGGACTTTGCCATAAGAAACAGATAAATTTAGCACTTGTAAGGACCTTATGTTTTGTGAATGCATGCAAACTCACTGTAAAAAAACTGCATCGCATCAAGTGTTTGCTGTTGAAGTTTTTTTGTATTTCATTTGTGCCTAACAGTTTTTATTGTTACTCTTGCTTACTTTTAAAGCAATGATTTGTAATAAGATCAAGATAACTACTGATTACTAAGAAACATATTTCAATTTCCTGTGCGTTGTTCAGGACAGCCGCTAAGTAGCTACGTTACTTATCTTTACGAAGAAATTACAAATACTAACTAGAGCTTAACTTTCAAAATCTGATTATGTAACAAACAAGGATATTTGGGCAGTATTAATTTAGACTGTAAACTGGAATAAACACAGGAAAGTAAAATCCTTACCTGTTAATTGAAGACTATTTCTCTAAACTTTGCATATGTGTTTGTTATTCTTGTTTGTTACGAAAAAGTCATTTATTCTTCTCAATAGGAGGAAAATCCACACCACAAAGGGCTTTCCATCAATAGCACTCATTCACTGAAATTGAAGTAAATAGCACTTTAGCAAGACCCTGTTTGCAGCAAAGAGCAAGCACAAGATGAAAACCCTTAGACTTCACCCCATCCATCACTTTTCCCACACCACTAATGGCTTTTAATTGTAAATTCAATATAGCAGTGTGGCATTATCTCTTAATAAAAGCAGCAACTTTAGTTATCTACTGCATAAAAAAGTGAAGCTGTATTTCCCAATATGTTCTTGAGATAGAAGTCACTTGCTATTCAACAATAACACGGATCAGGTGAGGAGATAATAAGCACATGAACTAGGCCACAAAGAGCCATGCATTTCACAACTTAGAGCTTGGGAAAACACCCAGACAAACTTTAGTAGACCAGAATTTTCCTTTCTATCAGTCTATGCTCTGTACCTAGCTGGACTGCAGTACTTGTAAAACATGCTGTCCATCAAGGAGCTAGAACCATTTTCTTATGTTCATATTAATGTCCTTGGACATCTGTCTCCCATAGTCAGTCATCTTTAAGAACTGTTTCTTTTGAAGGCTGTTTGAGGAGTGGTAAAAGATGCTAAAACAGCAACCTTAACCAATTTCACTTTTCTACAAAGCAAAATTCATTCTTGCAAATGTTGGTATGCACAGAAAAAACCCACTGATTTAGTATTTTTGGCAACACAGCCATGATGTATTAACTGGATCCATAAGAGCCAATGTAATCTGAGTTTTAAAACTGCAGTTTTAAAACTGCAGTTTTAGCTGTCTTTAAATGTTTCAACTTCTGCTCTACTTCTTCCTATACAATGTTCTGCTGATTTTGTTAAAGAAAAAAATAAGCTGATGACATGGTTGAGCACTTCTTTCTTAAACAGGTACACATCAGGCCTATCAATGTAACAAGATTTACCAATTCATCTATGCTAACATGCTCTATCATAAAACTACAGGGATTCCAATAGACCCGTTCAGCCCATGGACAGTGCATGATCTCATCTGCTAAAGTACTGAATCCCAGCCAGACCTAAGACCTAGCATAGGTTTGGTCCAAAATGCTGCATCTTATGATAGTGATACCTCATGTTTCTTGTTGACTACGTTACATATCCACCCTATAGCTTATATTGGAAGACAGATAGAAAGCAAAGGCTTTCCTTGCTTGTTCGAGCTAATTCAAAGTAATGGCTTTCCAGTAGCTCTTGAGACACTCAGACACTTCAGAGGAAAATGAGGTTTCATCTCATTTGAGTTCCTCTTATTTTTCTTACTTCCTAATTATCTCGTCCTTGTTTATGAAACCTCTCTGTGGTTTCGCTATTTCTCATGACACAGCAAGGAAGAAGGCTGAGCTAAGAGAAGGCTGCTTCAGTTGCCTGTCAAATCACCTCAGATTACACTGAAGTACAGGGAACATTATGTGGAATCAGTGCAACACTGCTTAGAACACTGAGTACTAAGGTGGCCAGATAGTTTGAATTTCACACATTTGTAAAAATTAATAATCTTCTATCATAAAGGTCTTACCCAGCCTGAAACTTGCTGTGAACATTCCATGGATATACATCAGAAATTTATCACATTTATTGTAGTAGGATCACACTGCATAAAGTGAATTCATGCTGTATTAACAGGATTGAAGGAGAGCCTGAAGTATGTTTAGTTCATGGATAGCAAATATACAAGAAGGATAAAAAACAACACAAAGAAAAGTATCAGTCTTACACCTTTTGTTGCCTGCTGACATCAAAAGTTTTCTGTAAGCATCATGGTAAAGTAGTTATTACAGAGGTCTGGATTAAAACAGTGGAGCTCTGTGAATATTTAAAAGCAACTTGTAATTCAAGTGGTAACAGAAGGGAAATCACAGACGTCCTTTTTTGCAGGCAGAAACAAGGCAGCTGCATTATACTAGAAAAAATATATTTTTTTCTTAACAAAATCAGCAAAACATTGTATAGGAAGAAGTAGAGCAGAAGTTGAAACATTTAAAGACAGCTAAAACTGCAGTTTTAAAACTCAGATTACTATTAACAGGACTAAAAGATAGATTTGCATGCAGGACTTGGGTGAAAGAAATAAAAGATCCTGGAAGCTAACAGATAGCATGGAGACTATATAGGCATGCAAATTCTTTCATATTCAAACAAGAGTCTGATCCATAATAAATATTTTAGAAGATGCAGAATTAGCAAATATTAACAATGGTGATGTTTTTCTCTGGTTTGATATCCTACAAATCTTTTATTACTCCCTTTTCTGCATGTATAGGGGAAAAAGAGAAGAGTAAGGAAAAATTTATATTTTATTGGAGTAGAAAAGCAAGTGAGGAACAAGTCAGTTAAGATTATTAAAAATACGGCCTTATAATGAAATTTAGAAGTTCAGCTATCAAGGCCAAGTATACAAAGAGAACAGAGAGGAAAGTAAGAACTATTTTGTTGCAAGGCAGTTTTTGTAAATGCTTTCTTGCCGGTTCAATTAATTGCTAAATCAGTTCTTTATTAGGAATCTCCTTGGCTAGATCTCCACTGGTTAATAGGTTAAAAAAAGAATCCAATAAAACACAATTTAGAGAGACATAATCCTGTCCTCAGAGGGTGAGTGGCTTATGCTGCTCATGTTAGCGTTAAGAATTGGCTGTGACCAGGGCTATGATGATGACCACTAGGATTTCAGAAATTTTATAACACTGTTTATAGTACTAAGAAACTTCTTGCACTGATAGGTGTGGAGATATTAGAATCATATGCTCTTTGATTCCCTCATGTCTTCTTTCCCCTTAAATCAAGTATTTTAAAAGTCATGCTGATGGTTCTTCATAAGGATTCAACATTTTAAACTAGATTCATTTAAGTTGAAAAAAATGTTCATATTAGAAGATTATTTTTATGGAATCTGTCAAGTTAGTGATTTAAGTGGTGGAATTAATAGAAAGGGTGTTATAAAGTCTTCCAGCACAGGTTAAACAGTCACAACCCTTAAGTTAGGAAGATTACAAGTCTGCTACAACTGCAAAATCCACTTAATAAACATCTGCTACCTGAACTGCATCTTGATTGCAAAGGTAACTGGTTACACTCCAGTTCTAGCTGCACTTGTGTAAGTACTAGCAGTGTATATGACTAAGTGCATCACTCTTTCTGTTGGCTATTAACTACAAAACAGTGCTAACTGTACTGAGACATCTGCAAACACTATTGTAAATATGGATGTCCATAAAGTGAGATGTATGTTCTGAAGACCTTAAATCAAAGGATTAGTAGTTTTAGACTGCTTTAGTGGTTTAGACTGGATCTTAAAATGAAAAATCTGGCTTTTTGATTTTGTATAGCAGACCTGTTCATGACATAGTAGATTACATAAAAAATTAAGGGCTAAATATTTTGTTTTAAAATAATTAGGAATTTGAAGCACTATTTTTGGCCTGTCATTAACCTGGTAGTGACAATAAGAAAACAGCTAGGTGAAGATCACTTAAGTTATTGACACCTCATGCTATGGTAAGATGGGGCAGTGGAGACAATCTAAAAACATGTTTCAGATTCCATATCTTTGCTGTACTATGCAACTTCAACAGTTGTTTTAATATTAACATTCCCTATTGAACTTGGTGAGTAGTATCAGAAACTTAGAATTCATGGACTTCAACATTGTAACTAATGATTTATGCTTGTGCCCAATAGATTTAAAAATATAGCTGTGAACCTTCAGCTATGCTATGGAAGGGAGTAATATGTAGTTAAACCTGAATGAAGCATTTCAAGTAGCAATCCTTATACATGCCTTGTTCTCTCCTGCCACCATGTGGCTCTTCCATTTAGAAAGTCATAATCATAATACTCAAAGTCACTGAAACAACTGGTGAGGTACTGTGTTTGTTATTTCAGTTGTGAATTGTATTTTAAGGTTCAAGTCATTGAGACAAAGGTTCACAAAAAACAACAGTATATTAAGCATCCAAATCCTATTCATAACAGAGTGCTCTAGTTGGTTCTTTTCTTATTCTTCAGAAACCCAAGCCCACATTATTTTAAACATTGCATAAATTAGGCAGGCTGAAAATTTTTGACAGAATTACCTCGTGCCAGTTTGTAAAAAGCCTATGCTAAAAATAACTTTTTTCTTCCAACAAAA
The DNA here is from genome assembly GCA_013398125.1 of Aegotheles bennettii. Lineage (NCBI taxonomy): Eukaryota > Metazoa > Chordata > Aves > Caprimulgiformes > Aegothelidae > Aegotheles > Aegotheles bennettii. Next base: position 346,223 of record VZRW01007724.1, on the reverse strand, counting down.
CCACAGCAATAAACATGCTGAGCAAGACCCTGACTCTTCAGCTTCAGAAGCTCACATCTCATCCTAAGTGACAGTATTGATTTCTAGGCCTTGGTAATTTTGAAGTGCTCTCAAAAAGTTTCAAAGGGCCTTGACTTTGTGATAAAATTAGGAATAGTTTTTTGCAGTCTTGAAGATCTTTACCATATAAAAAAACCACAAAAGCTATGCCTTTAAGAAAAAAAGGAGAAGTGCTAAGAATAAAGCTGAAAACAGAAGCGAGAGGTTTGGTTCTAAATTCCTTTTTTTCTCTATTGTAGTGTTTAGTTTCTGTATATTTAATGCTTTTAGACTGTCTAGAAACAAGTCTTGGCTAAATCCTCTTACATGTGTCACATTAAATAGCATTACACTAGTTGATTAATTCTACTCTTAGTAAGACCAGAATCAGAAGAAACTGATTTTGCTGAAGAACTTCTCATAAGCACTTCTAGGAAGGAGAGCTCATGAATTGAAGAGTTCTACCTATGGCTTTCCTTAAATATCCACTCTACCCCAAGACTTGCATTATATATTACAATAGAAAACAGCCATTTTACATTACACACCTTACTTTGCTCTGTGATGACTAAAGAAACATGAAAACTGAAGATTTTCTTTTCCTGGGGGTTCACTCAGTACTCCTGTTGTTTGTTCTTATGCAGATAGGGCAGGTCCAAGGGTCAAGCCAGGAAGTCAATCTGTATGTCAGGGTCAGGATCTGGTCTGTTGAGCATAGCCAGCATCAGACACAGCCCACTGATCAAGGAGGACCACAGCAGTTGGTCAGGGCTGAAGTCAAGCCAGGAAATCAGTCCATAGGTCAGGGCCTGTAACAAAAAGGTACATGGCCAAGCATAAGCATGGCTCTAGGAGACCTCCAAACAGCACTCCCAACAACATAGCTCAGGTAAGGAGTGAATGCTGAGGCCTGAGTTTATATGGGCTCCAGAACCTATAGGTATCATCTGTGGTGTAATGACCTCAGGTGGAGCTGTTCAGGGTCATTAAAGGTTATTAGTGCACTCGGGGACCTGATAGATTCTCAGCAGCAATGGAAACACCAAAGAACAAGATAATGCAAATTATTCATTGAATAATGCCAATAAGTCTCATTTTATGTAATGGCTGAAGCTTGGCACTTTGTGAAAGACAGGGAGCCTCAAAGAAAAAAATATGTTGTTTTGCTTTTTAACATTTCAAGGTTGCCACTTTTTCACTGATAGTTACGTTCCTTGTAAATTTAATACTACATCTGAAGAATTTTAGTATAAGAACTTCAGAGTCTACTTCCTCCATCTAACCCTGTTTCATTCCTAAAGTCTTCAAGTCTTATCACAGTTTCTCTGTGTTTGAAACACAGACAGGTATTTTGCTTCCTCTGAAATGCAGAAAATTAAGTCTTAACTTTTCAGCATTGGAAATACATGGAAATTCCATAAGAGAAGGAGCTAGGAAAGCATACACTGTTCTGATCACAAAGATGTTATCACAAACTGCACTGAGAATTTCACCTGCTTTGGGTCACTGAACTTTGACTGGAGTTAACCAGACAATTAAATAGCCCAATATAACTGTTGGGTTGGCCATGTGATATGATCTTTCATTTAATTTAGATGAATGCCATTGGTTGAATAAAGTTAAATATTTAGCGTCCTGAGAACAATAGCAAAAAAAGAAAAAAATGCTTGGTATTTGTTTTAAAACATAATGATGCATTGCCCAAGCATTAAATTCATATTGCATTAGCTACAAAGTAGAGGTTTCCTTGTTGCTATGTAGTTTTACACACATAAATAGTTTTAGGCACACGGATAGTTTCACAGAGAGGTAGTGAAGTTATTTTAATGTTTTAAGTTACTGGTGTTATCGACAAGTATTAAGCAATATCAAAGTGAGTGAAATTGTCTAAGAGCCCACAGAGCATTTTCCCGCCTTTTTTACTAATGCGTGAGGGAGCTGCAGGAGGTGAGCAGGCCTCTAGCCCCAGCTGGCCCAACACCATTGTCTGTTTTACACTTCCCTCACACACACATTCCTCCTCATGTTAGGGGAGATAACACCCCTTTCTGTGCTTCAGCTGCTACTGCAGTTTCTTTGTTCCTAAATGTTTACAACAGCTTGAAAACACCATTTCTGAAGGATTGGGGACCCTGCTAACCCAGGCCAGGGAGCTGCCCAAGTGGCTTCACCCTGTGCCAGCCCTCCCAGCTCTGCAGCGCCGAGTTTGATTTCAGGTATACTCATGGTGAGACAGTGGTGAGTAGATACACCCCCAAATGTCCCACCTTGCCATTACATTTTGAATGCCGAGGAAATCCCTTCTCATATTGCACATTTACAGGCAAACTGAAACACACCAAGTGTGGCATTGATAAGCTCAGGAAGTGAAGTTTCATACTTTCAGGCTTAGTGTGAACATAGACTTACTTTTCAACTTAGCTGCTTTAGCCAAAACCCCTTCCTTTTTTTCTGCTTCTTACACTTTGTACCTACAAAGTAGCTCACCATCATTCCTGTTTAAGGAGAAGTATGATGGGGTCTCTGATCCCTGGTATGGGCTGTAACTGTGATGTGAAAACATGCCTCAGGTCAGAGCACAGGAACATAATGGAAACCCAATTTGATTTGTCTGAATCAGAAGGTAAAGATTAGTCTCTTAAGGTAGCAAATTCCCATATTTTTATGAATATTATAGTTTATTCAATTCAAAGAGCTGTATTAGAGGAGCATTATTTACTATAAAATCCAATAGCAGGAAAACCTGAGGATTTATCTTGTTTTCTATAACAACATGAACTGCTTTAAACACTTAATTATCTGTCTCTAAAATCCATAACTCTGGATGTGTAATTAATGATTACATGATAGCAAATAAACCACTACAGCATAAAAATATATTTCTTTAAGGAAAAAGGATTTTAGCCCATATAAAAAGAGACTCAGGAAATGGAAAATTGCCTCTTTGCAGTGGTTAACAGAATTGAGGAGACTCCATTTAATCAACAGGAAGATAGGGGGATGCCATAGAAAGAAAGGCAGTGCATAAAAAGAAGGTCAGTGAAAGTAAAGACATATTTCTCTACTAAATTTATTACTGGCCTGTGGAAATTAGGGCTGCAAGTGTTCTTAGAAATAAGTAGTGTTGTAGGAATTTTAGAATGCTATAATTTTATGACGAGTTATATAAGCTAAGGCAATGAGTCAAAGTAACCCTATCTACTGCCTCAGGATATAAGCTCGGGGTCAGGAGGGCACTCATTTTAATGTCCCAACATTACCTGTGTTGCAGAAGAAGAATTTTGTTTGTGTTTTTTTCTGAGTAGAATTCATCATAGAATCATAGAACAGTTTGGGTTGGAAGGGACCTTAAAGATCATCGAGTTCCAACCTCCCGGTCATGGGCAGGGACACCTCCAACCAGACCAGGTTGCTCCAAGCCTCATCCAACCTGGCCAGGAAGAGGCAGCCACAGCTTCTCTGGGCAACCTGGGCCAGTGTCTCTTCTCTTCCTAGAAACTTTAGATGGCTGATGATTCTGGTCAAAGAGTTCTGTTTTGTATTTAATATAAAACATTTCTGTAGAGATTCCATCATGCCTCAAAATGAAAGCCAAAGGTAGGTGTGGGTTACAGATGCTTCTTGGATGACCCATATGCAAGCAAAAGCCCCCCTCTGCACAACTGACAGAGGCTGTACTGTTTGTGATACTAGTTTGTGCTATTACTCCCAGTTTACAGACAGGAAAATGGAATATGAAGGGAGGTGCCCAAGGGTAAGAATTAGAAGTGTAATAATACATTACCATAGTAAAGTATAGTTCTAACAAAATTATCAACATACAGCACAGGTAGGCAAAATACTTCAAAAATTGTATTATTAAAAGACTTTCCTGGCTTTTTATAGAATTGGTCTTTCAGGAAGGTAGACTTCTTAAACTAGTATGGAATTAAACTTAGTTGGGTTTTGCAAGTGTCTTCCTGAATTGAGAATAAAGGAGAAATAATAACAGAGAAAGTTACTTTAAAATAATACATTAAAACTTAAAAATTTACATTTTCTCAGAATATAGTTAAAATGAACCAGGAGTTATATATATAGACTACATATTAAGTATATAAATAATTGCCTTTACAGACTAAGGTTCCCACATCCCTTAATTAAAGTGGAAGTAAGTTTTAGCTTTGGATTGCAAAAGTCTCTGGAGAAGTTTTAAACAAAAGCAAGGAATGTATAGTCACAAAGCAATCTCAAGCAGCAGTTTTTATCTGGAAAAATCATTTTGTGAAAACTTCACAAGTCTTCAGAGTAAACACCTACTCTTTAGGTATTTGATTTCAACATGTCTCAAAGGTCAGACTGGAATCCCAGGTTATTATTTCTTATATTTACAGAGAAGCTCATACATGAACAGTTGTTTATGTCCATCACATATAATCCTGCCTTTTAGAAATGAGCCCAGAGGCTACCTTAAGATACCTTAGAAGCCCGCAGGACAAAAGGATTGTTATTTATTCCAGTTTCAGACTAGAACCAAAAAAACATTGTAGGCTCAGACTTGTAACAAATTAGAAATGCACTCTGAGGCCTAGCATTTTACATTGATAATACAAGCTCTAATTTTAAAAATTTTTAATATATTAAAGACCTCTGTTGTATCGTCCCTGATTTTTACTTTCTGAAAGTGTATTTTCATGTATGCTGTGTCATGATTTGTTGTTTCAACATCAGACCTCTAAAATTATGTTTCAAATTGTCTGTATATTTTCCATTTAGGCGTAATGAGCACAGTAATACAGGACAGATTTTTCATAGATGAGTTTAATTTTGAGCAACTTATATTTCAGAGAAGCCAGAGGAGATGAAGGCTGCATCTCTTCTACATCCATCCAAAATGGATTTTCTTCTCAGTCTACAGGGTATTTGTCTCAGGTATTAACTCAGTTATAGATATTTATCATGGACAACTTTCTTCAGGAGTTTAAACACTATCTCCAAGTAGGACTGCCCATTATGAATCATCGCATTCAGAAAAAACAATCCAATGGGAAGCTCAGTTTGCTGACATGTTATTCATGCCTTTGCAGCTCCCCATTTTTCACGCTGTTGCTCAGTGTGTTGAACTGGGCGGATGCTGCAGATGACGCACAGCTCTTTCACTCAGCTTTCAGTTTTATGTAACACACCTATCTCATTGCCTCTGGCATTCGTCTCTTTTATAACCTACAATATTCACATATTCATTTAAATACAGGGAATATTATACATATTTTGAAAAGGTTTCATGATCTAGTGGTGTCGTTTTACCTTTTTCTCAATCAACACAGGCAACCAGTCGGTGTACAGTAACATCTGGTGTTTGTGTGCACACACCTGTATGCATACACATACACTGTTGTATACAGAGAAAGATTGCATACAGCGTGTCATGTTTTTTCACAGGATAAACAAGTATTTTTCACTAAAGTTATAAGTCGAACAAATATATGCATTATAAAAACAAGGAAAGCCCCTAGTTGTGCAAGGAGTTTGTTCCTGCATAACTGTTGTGTGCATTATTTACTCTCATTGACTTTAATATGACCACTCCCAAGCTTAAAATTAAGTATGTGCTGAATGTTTAGATTTTCAGAGGAACCAGAGTATAGAAATCTTCCTAAGCAGAAGGATAGTTCCAAGGATTTTTTCTTTTGGAAGAATTTCCTAAGATGTATTTTACTTTGCCTGATGATATTTCTGATTTCTACAACAGTTTCTTCACATGTGTACCCCATTGCTATGTGCATATGTGTTTGAAGAAAGAGATGCATCTACTATCTAAAGATATTTAATAATCGTAACTCCCAGAAGGAAATAATTTTGTATATTAACAAAGAAGGGTCCAGCATGGTCACCTAGCCTGAATATGTATATATTGTATACAAGTTCCTCCTGGTTAACAAAGTATCATAAAGTCCACTTTTGTGTAGTAATAGCACATAATAATCTACAGAAAGAACAGGTTGCAGGCAGCTTCTGCAGAGCATGTGATTTGCTGCATGTTCACACCCTAGCACGCCCTGTAGTAGCTTGTTTGTACCTTTGTACCTATAGGCAATAGAATCCTTGTTTCACCTTTAGCTCAAAGTTCATTTGTAGGTGCAAGCAGCCAGGATACTAGAAATAGAAAAAAAAGTAGTATTGGATCAGCTAAATTTAATCTGAATACCATACAAAACCTTCCTGACTAAGGTATATCCAAATTTATATAAGGTGTATTAAAGAAGCGGGAAATTTTTAATATATAACCAAAGCCTCTATAAACAAGACAATGGTGAACACCCCTGAGAAATTAATAGTTGAAAATGCAGATTCTGATTTATTTGCATAATGTAAGGTTTTGAGATTCAAAATAAAACCCAACAGGTGTAATGAGATTTGCAATAAAAAACACTAGTGTGCAAATCTAATGGTAATTTCCTCTTGAAAGCATATAATACTTCAAGTACTAGAACAAAAAAGCAGTGCTGTGAAGCAAAATGTGAAAAGAGAGTTTGGGAGTTAAGGACATCACTAATTTTACTTTACTGCAACTTTTGGGAGCATGATTTGGTTAACATGAATAGAAAAGGCATGAGAATCTGAAGATGTAAGTTTGACAAGTGCTTACAGAATACTAATAGCCCCTCTTCTATATACATGAATGATGGCGGTGGCACAGTTCTCACCATCCAACTTAAGGTATTTAACTAAGGTGGTTAAGTTACAAAACTGACTCGCTCTGACTTATGGAGATAAATTAAATTAAAAGCTTGATGTTGTCATAAAGGACTTTTCCCTGCACCCTTCTATAATCCTCTCTGCTCCTGGGTATGTGATCCCACTGCTTACCTTGAGCCACCTCTGGAACTCATCTGACTGCAGATTGTTCAACCTGATAAAACAGCAAAAAATTATCCTTGACCACCTGCCAAAGGTGTACATTTTTGCCAGGTTAGTGACTTTAGTTGCCTGACCTTGAGATCAATCAGATAAACTCCAGAGGCAACACAAGAAAGATGTGGAAGAAAAGAAAAGGGAATTGGAAAGTGGGGACAGGACCAGATGCCCTCCTTGCAAGAACTGTTAATTTGGTTCAGCCACTTGTCACCCTCCAGTCTCCCTGTTTAACCTGTGGAAGGAAGTAAGTAGCTCCTGAAGCAATTTAGAGGAAGATCTTATTCATCTATCAACTATATTAAAAAATAAGGAGATTACTTTTCCAGATTATCTTCTTAAACTAAAGGTTTAACTTTATGTGTTATAAATACCTCACCTTCATCTTCCCTATTCCAAATCCAACCTGCAGAGCTAGCTGGAAAACGTTCTATGGCCCTCAATAACTTTTTTTCCATTGTTAATCTTTTCTATTTGGCATCTCTCAACTTTCTGGTGACATTTTCTCCTCTCAGTACTTCTTTCTGTTACATTTCCAGGGATGAAGCTTTTTTTTTTTTATTCACACAGTACTTATTTTGATGTTTCTTTCAGTGTGTGACTTTGTTTCTAATTTTCCCACTCCATCATTTGTATTAACAATGTATCTTTTGTTCTAATTAGTACTCCTCTTCTGACTATGTAATTGCTTAGTGATTGCATACTTCTGCAGTTGCTTTGGCTACATCTGTTTGAATTTTCTGCTCTAAATGTTGTTGGCTATTTGACAACATACTTCTCTCTACAGTTGCTCACTTTCTGTATACCATTTAATTTGCTGGGGGATGTGTGTTCCGATTATGTATTTTTTTCTATTTCAGTCTTTTTTTCCAGCAAAAAAAAATTGATCTGATAGAGTTTGGTCTATTACATTTCCTTTCCTGTTTTACAGATGACTGAATTTTTCCCTCAGGATATGGAGCGAGGATTGAAGTAAGAGACCTGTCTTTGGTCCTTCAACTCTTTTTTCAAAGTAAGGCAGATAAAAATTTACTATATCTCAGTAACAACTTTAAATAAAAAACAACTTTGCTTCTAAATTTAATTAAAATCTATATGGATATAAGAAAAAAAAAGGTAAATTATGCACAGCACTACCATGAGTATAAAAGTCAATTAGGCGACTTTGCTCCTGGCACACAGATATTGCTCAATACAACCACAGTACCAAACAGAAGAGATTCAGCAATAGCCAGCTTTCTGTCTCATGTTCTTAACGCAATGCACAGAGATTTATTTCATTTAGTATATTGAAATGGCTATAGCAAGCTAATTTAATGGAAGAAATAAGAAATAATACAGAGCAACAAGTCTATTTATTTGCATACTTAGTAGACTTCCAGAGCTGGAGGTAAACAGTGTTTATGGTATCAAAATTTCCCACCTACAATCTTCCTCTCCACTGTTAACTGGCAGTTTACTGTAAGCATCAAAGTAAAAGCATGTCTTGAGGGTGGATTTTAAGGTGAATACTAATTAATTTGAGCAGGGTTTTCTAGGTTTAAGGGATAGTGTGAAAGGCACGTTTTGGCTTAAAGAAATAAACAAGCAGCAAAGTCTGGTGTTTAGCTGGAAATATTGGGATGGCAGGTGAAAATGACTGTGGAAGAGTGACCTGATTAAGGCCTGTAAATGTAAGGATGATGTGGGGGCAAGAAAGAAAGATGTCAGCAGAACCTCTGATTGATTTTAACAGCATTTTTGAGAGATTTACTTTAAAACATATATGTATGACTAGTGTATAAATTTGTTTTGCATGCGTTCTGATTAGTTTTGGTAATGTTATGGTTATTGCCAAAGCTGGAGCTAATTGTGCACAGTCAGTCCACAGGAATGCTTCAGAAATCAGGAATCTGAACTGTGGATGCAGTTTTTATTCTCAGTAACAAAGACAGTTTACAAAGTTTGCTCACCTTGTACCTCTATCCTTGTGCATGGTCCTTGATGGTGATAGTACAACAATTTGGGAGTCTACGTGGTTAAACAGATAAGGGAAATTATCTGTGTTAAAAATAATCCTTTTTCTTAGGGTTATCTTAACCCTTAATATCCTAAGAAAAAGGGTTATTTTAAACACAGATCAGTTACTTGATATGTTTCATCATGCAGCACCACAAGCAGTTTTATGAACCATTGTACCAAACCCAGAACGGGGGCAGGGAACTCTTTAAACCAACTTTGCTACAGAAAATACAGAATATCAAGACAGTCCCTTCCTTCAGGCCTTTGAAAAATATCTTTTTGTTTTCACATATTTCAGTATAGAAATGTGCTTTATGTTTTCTGTGGAAGCCACTAGAGAGCAGCAAATATTTCAAGGGTGGCCAGTCATAAACGTAACTGGTAAATTGACATTAAGATGATTAGTCAGGTAATGATAGTAAAAGAAGTAGAAGGGGGACACTACTTGCCTGATTTTCTTACAGATACATTCTGTTTGTTTTCTTGGTGTAATTGCAAATAGACTGCACACATTTTCAGATATAGTTCTACAGGTTATTTCTTTTCAGTGACCTTCAAAATGATATCTGCTCCATCCACAAGTTTAAGCAAGTGCTTGTCATCACAAATAGCAGTTCACCAGTTTGAAAGGCAGGAGGAGTAAGAACAAATCCTTGCTCGTGAGAAAGTTTCTCTAATTGGAAATTTGTCGGTCAGTGTTAAAATAGGAAGTAGATTACAATCTGGTTTGTGTCACTAAACAATTTTTGTAGATATGGCTTATCCTTAAGTGCTCTTGCTGAAAAAAAAATCTGTCTGAACTGGCCCTTTGATTTGCATCAGCAGAGAGATGGAGCTTAAAGGATATGGAAGTTAAATCTAGCCTGGACTGTTACAGATTGTGTTTTGTTTCCTCCATAGACAGATTCAGCCTTTAAGAATGTAATTTTATGCCTTTTAAAATAACTTTTTTATTTAGGTCACCAGGGAAGAATCAAAAATATGTATGATAAAGCTAAGTTACATCATATTCTTTTGATAGTAAAGGCTACATGTATACACTACCCAAGATTTGCCATAGCTGGGAGGCAGGATTATTACAGTAAGAACAATACTAATGGCAGTCACAGCATGCATTATCTGACTGTTGTACTGCCTCGTCTTTATTGGGGAAGAGAGGGAGAAGAATGGACATGACATGCAGTTTTACTGGGGGTAAATGGCAAATAAGAAAAAAAAATAAAAAGGGCAATTTAACATTGCTACGTCAAAAAAAGGACATGAGACCATTTGTTTGCTGTTCCAGACCACACAGTTCTGGTGGGTGCACTCTTGCATTTCCCAAGTTAGAAGAATGGAAAACCTAGGCAACAGCACTCTGTAGAAAAGGCTATTGAACAGTTTTCTATTCCACAAACCCATTTGCATCCCACAATTTCATGAGAGTCCAGATATTTAATCATTTAATTTCCCAGATCTTGGATGACAGACTTTCCTAGTACTTCCTACCTTATAAGAGTATTCCAGCCTACCAGCCCAGGATATCAATAAATAAGAAGTACAAAGCAATGACAACAGAAATATTCTTTAACTTAGCACAAGTAATACCCTTGATATGGTTTGTTGATTCTGGATTTATGTTAGATTAGTTCAGAACATCATTAAATGATCTAAAAACATGAAGCTTCTGTCACCCAAAAGCAATTTTGCATTATGGATGAGAGAGTTAACAGCCTCAGGCTGCGCTGGGGTTTCAGGAGCTCAAAAAAGATTTAATTTTTTTTAGGGGTTCCCTATATCTTTTATGGAAATGTAAAATTTTGCAAATTTGGTTTTCCAGTTTGAAAGTTTCTCTTTGGTCCACACTTTTGATCTCTTGAAAAAGTGTCTCAAAATAATAGGAAACCTTCATCTTTTTGTTAATGGGATCACAGCTTTCCAGTGGATGTGACTGAACATACCAAGCATACTTGCATGCTGACAGGTGGGGTAGCTATTCTCCCCTTGGGGCAGGGTTGGTGGATCTTAGGTTGTAAGTAAAAACATGTCTGTTGCAGTAACTAGTTGCTGCTGGGAAGAGCTTGCTTCAGCAGTAGTTTTAGTCAGGCTAGCAATGAAGCTGGCTCTTCCCTTTGTGTCAATTTAGGGTGAAAATCAAGACAATCAATTGAAAAATCTTTTGTCAGAATCCTAACCAGACTGAACAAAAAGGTTGGAGCTTTTGAGAGTTTAAAGTTTCAGGCTGCCAGAGGAATTGTTAAGTAGATACTTTAAATACAGCTTTCCTTTTTCACTGGGATGATCACTAGTTCTTACATGTGAACTGGTGCATATGGGCATAAAATGAGAAGAAAATGAGAAGAAAATGAGAATAAAAAATTAGACCACCAAGTTTATGTGTGTAAACAGAAACAGTGGCAACCATTAAAAGGCCCTTGTAATTAATTTTATAATTATAAACAATTGCAACAATTAAAAGGCCCTTATAATTAATTTTATATTTCCCATTATTAATACATACTCAACTTTTCATATGCTGAATATCTTTTGTATGTTATTAACTGTGCTGTATAGAGTGCATGGCTTAATTTTTTATAAGACACTAATTAAGATCTCTGTCTTCCCAAGGTGATTATTTATGCTAGGTCAGGGTCCAGGTCTCTCAAGTAGCCTGGGCTATCCTCAGTCAGGGTCCAGTTCCACTGTGATTTAGGATGACCAGGATGATCTGTCAGCATAGTGGTAGCTCCATCTATCCCATCCCCTGCCCTTACACATCCTCCCCCCATCCCCCCATCAACCACAATCTTTCACTACCTGATTTGGGGGGTTGTATTTGCTCTTATCTGACTCTGTCAGATTTTCCTCTTTTTTACATTGACTTGGCCATTCTTACTGTGAATATCCAAGTCATCTTTTCATATAACAGTAGCTTCCTGGAGAAAGAAAAGTTTCAGTGAGTGGTATTAAAGCAGTTTTCAGTCATGAAGCAATCTGCTAAGTGAAAAGGGAACTTTCAGGAGCTGACCAGGTGTTGTAGAAAGGGATTCTCATGAATCAGTCAGTGGCTCCTTTCTTGTAACATACAAGAAATATATAAATTTCTTCAACTGTAAGTGTTGACTTATGTTAAAGTAAAAAACTTCTTACATGCTTTTTAAAAGAATCTTAGTGAAAATAAATTATTTATGTAAACGTTTTTGTAGAAAGAACTGTTCTAAACTACTTAGTGTCAAAGCAAAGTAAAAATGAATGATAGAAGGTTTGCAGGTTTTTGAACAATGGCTTTGATAGAATTACATAGACTTATTTTTTCCAATCTGTATTTTAATGAAAAAAAACTCAGTTGTTTTGTTTTCTTATTTGCATGTAAATTTTAGTTGGAGAAAAAAGTCTTTCTGACAATATTGGATCAGTCTTCTTATGAAAGTGGCAGCTTCTTAGAAAAAGTCAATCTTGCCTGCAATCATCAAAAATCCTTGATTCCCTATGAAAGAAGAATGTCAATCCAGGTGTCGTTGCCAAATTCCAGTATGATAATTACATTTCCTACCTAAATTGTCCCCTCTAATTTCAATTAGACAAGGTTTTCTCCACTTTCTATGATAAGATGTCTGTATTACTCATTCCATCCCTTCAGGCAGCTGACTTACGCTTAAGTGTGACAGCGTTTCAGTGTGGCACAGGCAGATCCTGTAAACAGTGTGTGCCTTCTAATTGCTTTGTAGAACTTCCTGTGTGTCTGGGCTATAGTAATGAAAAGCAGTGGAAAGGTGAGCTCATGCTATTATGAACAGACAGTAGCATGGGAGCAGAGCCTAGTAAGACATCATTTCACATGATAATATTCAGTATTCAATGGTATGATAGTATGACAAATATGTCAAGGTAACAGAAATATACTGGAAGGCTACAAAAGCCTAATAAAGGGCAGCTAATATTCAAACACCTTAAGATTGACCATCAAAATTTAAAAGTCAGTTCCAACAAGTTTTTACTAGTGAACTATCTGCCTAGCCAGGGAGGAGATAATAAATAAAATCTAGACAACTCAATCTTCTCTGTCCCTACCCAAAGGCTTGCCTGCTGATGGGAAATGTCAGTTGTGTTACAAAGCTATCGCAATCCACAATTCTTGAACAGAATAAAGGTCATGGAATATACTAGGTAAAATTCAAGGAGTTTTGCCATAGATGCCTTTCATCCATTCTGACTGATGATCAGTGTTTGCTGTCATATGAGGGTCTAATCTGAGTTCAGAAATTGCCTCTAGAATTTTTCCAAGCTGCTCCCTCCTTGATCCAGCAAACTATGTAGCTACTTACCTGTAATAAGATGTTTGTGAGGAAGGCTGCAGTCCTAGATGAAGGAATAGAAAATTATTATTTTCAGTGTCCCTGAATTCTAGCATTGTGTGTCAAGAATGGCACAGCATTTTCAGGGGGTTTTATGTCCTTTCCTTCTTGTTTTCACTTCTTTCATATTCTTGCAGTCACTAGGAAAAAGCTGTTAATGTCTAAGTGTGTTGGATCTGAGCATTTTCTGATTAGTACATTCCTGACAATCTTGTCATGTTTCATGCTGTGTCTATAACTCCTATGTTACTGTCCACATACCATTAGCCAGTCATCTTGCACAGCAGATTTGCAGCAGATATCAGTTATTCGTGCCCAGAAACAATATTATGCTTGCCTTTACCGGTTGAAACAAATTTGTGGAGAGCTGTAGGCTAGCTCACTTTGCTGCTGCTCAATGAGTGCTGCTTTTATGAACAAGAATGATTTTATTATCCTAAGCAGGAATCTTTCAGTAAGTTTTATTTCTATTGCTGATTTCCAATACTCATTGCTAGAAGAATTTCTCTGTTAAACTGGAGGTGGCTAAAGAAAGGCTCTCCAGCTTTTCCAATATTCTAGGCAAGATGCCAATTTCAGAGCATTTCTTTGAGCTACTATTCATGCTCACAAAACTGGCCCTAGTGAAAGAAAACAAAACCTGTTTTTCAGATGGAAAAAACTAAGGCACAGATATTTACTGCTCTACCCAAGGTTCCATATAAGAATTAAGTGGCAGATGAAATGAGACAGAGATTTCTTGACAACTCTTAAATTTTAATGGTGAAAGGATTTTTTTCCTGTTGTGTCTTCCTGGTATTTTATGGCTGATTCTTAAGGGAACATGACCAATAACAGAGGTTGAATCTCAATCTTTATCAGCTTTCCAGAATGTATTGTGGCAGGTGACCTTTTCAGTGAGTTTGCAAAACTCACCAAACCAAATGGAGGCAGCTGAGGAAAGACCTCGGAGCTGAGAGAACACACTCTGGGTTCCAGGTTTCCAGGCTTACCATCTGTTTAAATGTAAAACTCATTATGTGCAACATAAGTTTTTAGGGAGCAAAACAGTCATATAAGAACTTGGGGAGAATTCCAATGGTGGAAAAAGAAGAGTCCCTTTTTCATTTTCATTGTTTTCTACAAATAATGAATTTTCAGCTTTCAGTTTTCTGACACTAAGTTGTTTTTTTTTTTTTTTTAAAAAAAAAGGAAACAAATATTCCTGTCAGAAGCTAAATTGGAGAACAGCATTTTTGGAGTGTGATGAACCATTAGTTGAGTGATTAACCAGGAAAAAACCAAAATGTAAAATATGCTGAGTTAGCAGAGTATGGTTTCCATACAGACTGCGTTATGGGGAGTTTTGAAAAGCAATCTGTACTACACTGTTATACTGTATAATACTCTGAGAATAAAGTTTCTTTTTTTTTTTTTTACATCACAGACTTAATATGGAAGAATCTCAGAAGATCAGGACGAAATAAACAAATATAATTCCAATTAACGTAACAGAAGGACTGTCTATGTGTATACACAGCTGTTCTATCAGAGTTCAGGGTTCTAAACCATCAACAAGGAGGCCACAAGGGTAATTACAAAGTAATTAAATTCTTACCCATAACAAAGGACTAAATATCACACTTGGTTACACTAATCTCATTATACTTTAAAAGATACATAAATGAGTATTTCAGACTGTGAGAATCTCTGTTCTTCTGTACTTACCAGTGTTGTTCAAAGAATCTGAAATCACCTGGAATCTTTTTTCCTATACAGCTCAATTAAAACCTAGAGATTAGCTGAGATGGATGACTGTCAAGCTTGGAGAGTGCTGTTATCAGTTCAGGGAGCAGCAGTGTCTTCCTATTGAATGGCCTTGTCTCCAATTACTGCTCCATCATCTGTCTGGGTACCCGGAGGGCTCATTCCCTACCACCAGTACAGGAAATAGCTTTATCCTTAGGCCCAAGAAGGAAAGGGTAAGGGAGTCTTACTATCCTTTGTAAGAAAAGAGGGGAGTAAGATGGGAAGAAAGGTAAAAATAAGTAGTTAGGATGACATTCTGGTTTAGGAAGCTCAAAGGCAAACTGAGTGATCCCTGTACTGGTACCTGGGGTATACGCAGATTGTCTTGTTTGTTTCCTTTCCTAGCCAGATAAGGAGAATTTATATTAATTCCTTCTGTAATTTCACTGAGGTTTGAGGAAACTTTAGGTGAAAACTCTTACATAAAATATATTCCCTCATACAACTTACTCAGAGTTGCATAGTGTAAATACGATACAGTAACACATTTACAGTAGCAATATCTTTATAGTAACAAGAGGTTTAGAGAGTTTGAGAATTGCTTTCTCTGACATAAAGAGTTTTGGGAGTTCATGACATGTTTGACCTACAGAAGCAAAGTAAGAATTTTGCTGGCCTCATAGTGAGAACTAACTTTGGGTCTAAAGCAGCTGATAGTGCTTATAGCTGATAGCTAATGGTGCTCCCCTCTTTACCTTCCCAGCCCCCAAAAATGTTGGGTTTTTTTCTTTTGTTTGTACATTCCAAACATGTGAACAAAACCAAGATTTATAAAAGGTTCCCCAAAGTAGAAATGTTACTGACTTTGTGCTTCCAAGGTTGACCTCAACTACAAGCAACGTCAGTGACTGCTTTGGATTCCCTGTATCTTGACACTTCAATGACGTCTCTGGAAGAGGAAGCCCAAAGTTTAGGAAGCTAAAAGATGCATTACTCTTATTGAAATCTCATCCCTATGGAGCCTTCAGTTTAACTTTTTTATGTCTTATTATTTATTTCAGTGTCTTATGTCCAGTTCCTGAGTGCCTGTGACAGAAGTTCTTCAAGAGTTATCCTGAAATTTACCTGGCTCCATCACTGAAGAGGAGATTGAAAAATAATTTTCACCACAAAATTCAGAAGTCATCTTTAACTTTCCTCAACAAATTTTATTCTCATATGATGACATGATTAAGTCATTTGAGCCTGCTGAGGGCTCCATAAAATTATCCTGAGCAGTGCTACATATGAACTAAAACCAGAAATACTGGATAAAGCAGTTATACTGGTACAACTGGAGCCAGATGATGACTTCTGGTAATCTCCCACCTCACAAAAGAACAGCACCAATTGTACATCTGAGGACTTTTTTTTCTGCACCTAGTAAGTACAAGTTTCAGTTTCATTCCTAATCCAGAAGATTATACTCATAAATTACAGTTCTGTTGTATTTTGGAAGAAAAAAATATTCAGGAAAATAGATAAGCATGATAATTTTTCTTTGAATTAAATGTTAGTTCAGTGTCACTCTTCAGAGATGATTGCATATAGTAGTTCTTACGAATTTTACTAATAGAAACATTATAGAATAGTATAGGTTGGGAGGGACCTCTGGAGATCTGTGGTACAACCAAGTTATACAGGGCTTGTCCAATAAAGATATTTATATCTCCAACAGAGAGATTTCACAGCCTCTCTGGGACCACATTTGGACATTTGACCACCTCATGGTGAAAAAAACATCTCCTAATATGTCATCAGAACATCCTTTTCTGCAGCCTGTGCCTCTGTCCTTTCACTCATCCTCCAAGAAGAGTCTGATTCTGTCTTGTCTATACTTTTTACCCTTTACAGTTTAATTTATTAACAAAAAAATTAACATCTTCAGAGCTTGAGATAAGGAGTATCTCAGACAAGTTTCATTCAGATGGTGAGTGTATGATTCTGATAATCTGATTTTACCTTTAACCGTTAAGATTAATGCATATATTTTCTATTTTCAACAACACGCAGTCAGTGATAATGTCTAACATAAGATGGTCATTTCTTACTTTCCAAAACTGAAGAGCTTAGTTATTATAACATTTATTTTTCAAGAAGAGCATTACCCCCAGGCTGTAACTGCAAATCAGTTATTTTTTAAATTTTATTTTGTTTTGTTTTAAAATACTGTACTTAGTGTTTCTGGGGAAGATATCAACTGTGCAGAATGAAGATAAGTTATACATGGAACCTATGTCCAGAGTGTCAAGAGTACTGGCTGCACTTTATTGCTCTGATCAGCATCACCTGGGGCCTTCACCCACACCCCTTGCCAATTCATCCAGGGGCCCTATTTAAGATCAGGCCTGGGAAGCTGCTTTTAAATTGAGCAACCGGCCAAGGAGCAGCAAAAGTGGGGCTGTTCCATGTGTTTGGGAGGGGGCTGCAACCCTAGAGCTGGGGTGGCTATTGTACAGGCTGTCCCTTTGCTGTGCAAAGCATAGTTCTGCAATATCTGACTTGGGCATGTAGAGGTTGTGTTCCTTCAATAGACCCAGCTGAAGCAAGTTAATAAGCCAGGGTCTGTTCTGGGAGTCCCAGCCAGCAGCAGGAGGAGATGGGGCAGGAGGCTGTGCTGGAGAGAGCCAAGCTACCTATGACACAGGTATATGTACTGCATGAGTAAGGAAAGGACTCGGGGGACCAGGGCTAAGCCAAAATGAGCTCTTGGGCCTGGAGGCATGTTATGTGGATGGAAGCCTCAGCTGAGCTGAGGCTCTTATGGCCTGCTAGTGTACTTTGGGTGCTGGTAGTGAATGTAGTATAAGCAGAAAGTAAAAAAGCCTTTCTGAAGTACCTTAATCTCCTGAATGGATAAAATCATAGGTAAATCAAACTAACAAAAGTGGAGTCTAGATGGTAAGAACTAGATTGAGATTATCTGTGAAACCTGGGTACTTGGTTTAGGTCTTCTTTCTGCTGCAGTGTTCTCTGGGACATCTATTGAAAGAGGGAGGATTACTGTGTGCATAGCTCACAGTGCTGCAGTTTTTGCACCAAGAAGCAGGAATAAATATTCTGATCTGAAACATAATATTTCTTTCAACTGCTTTCCTATGTGCTGCCTCATCCTGCTCATTTATATGATATTTTTCCTTCAGGGAATCATCAGCTGCTCTAGTGCAGATGAATAAGTAAAAGAATAGCAACAAGACTAGTTTACTACCCAATCTCTGAATGTAAATGGTTGAGAGGTCAGCTACAGGATGTTCTTCAGTGCTGTGATGCCCACCTTACACAGGTTAGATACTGTTTCTCTATTTCTGGCACAAATTAACTCCTAATAGTTTGCAATTAGAAAGTAAGCAACTAGGGATTATCATTCCCAGTAATAAGCTGTTTTCATCTTCAAGACATACCTTAAGCCTCCATCTTTTCACCTGATGTCTCCTAAAGATTTCAAAAGGTAGTCTAGCTAGTCTTGTGACTCACATCTCCAAAATCTGGCTCTTCTGACTAAAATTAGAGAATAAATAAAGACTTAAATAGCGCACAAGTTTTCCTGTGAGCAGTTGCTACATCTGCTAGAGTATTGTTGTAGATTCACGAATTGTAGATTTTTGAAGTTGTGATCGGAATAGTCCTAGAAGACTTTCATATTAGAATATGAGATACATTCTCCCTTACTAAATAGATATAAGATTTCCAAGGTAAGTGTTTCAGGATCAAATCAACTTTTCTGGCACAGAGGTCAATGTTACTGGCTTATTATCTTTTTACTGTCTGTCTTCATCCTTGTTCATAGACCAGCATGTGGTCAAGAGCACTGTGCAAGGTATGAGCAGGTACATGCTGCAACTGCAGCACGTGAGGTTATAGCTTAGGGTAGCTCCTATGGTGAACCACTAGAGGCTGCTCAATAAACGCAGCCCACAGCCTCACCCCTGGAGAGAAGTGGAGGAGATCATGTGTACCACTGAAGAAAAACTTTACTAGAGCAGTTACCCAGAAGACAATACGTTCTTCCTTGTTGGGATAGTGAGGAGTTACAAGAATAGAAATAAAAAAGTGAAGTTTTCCTTTTCTGATTTTTGGGTAATTTTATTTGCTGGTTATAAGCATTAATAGTTGAAGACAAGATCTTGCTGACTGATGTTGTTTCTATTACACATAGGCCATTTTGCTTGGTTAAATTGAGGGGATAACAAAAAAATGTATGCACAGGAACAAGTTAAAAGTCCAAAGGATTTCATCCCTGGCCATCCTTCTTAAAAAGTGTGTGTGTATATATATACACTTATATACTTAAAATGCATATACTATATGTGTATATAAAAATATCTATATTCACGTTGTTGAGGAAAAGGCTCCTTGTGGAGCTGAGGGGCAGTAGTTAGAAGCTTACTAGTAGCTCAGTGCTGATTCACTTGCAGTGTTAAGTGTTACATTTAGTTAAGTGAGGACAATTGAGAAAGAAGCTGTTTCCTGGAGATTAACAGGTGATGAGGAAGGCTTGATGGCCTGAGGCTGCTTTTGTTATTAGAAGGTGGGATGGAGAAGAAAAAAAGCTGGTTGTGTGGTATTTATTCATGAGCAAAGCTGGTTAACAAATAGGGACAGGATGTTTCTAAAATTACTTCCAGCCATCAGATTGGACTCCATTCTTGAAAACCTGAATCACTTTGTAGCAGATTAAAATTATACTTAAAGCAGCTGTTCAGAAGGGTATGTTTGTGCATACTGCTATAGATGCATGTTCAGAACTACTTAGAGGGAACACTCAAAATACACATGCTTGTGCGTCTGATATATTGAAAAGATCAGTCCTTCATACCATCAGGTTTTTGTGACATTCTGGGAAACACACTGACATTCTTATCCAAGATCAGTTTCTGTCTAGTGCATTTAAGGATAGTGCTGTCGTGTTCTTTTTCCTCAGCTGTTACATCTTTGCTTTAGCTATCCCTCTAAAAATGATTTTAAAGTGTAAATTCCAAAAGTAATTTGAAAGACTCAGAGGCTGAAATAGTTGCTGTGGATATTTTAAAGTACTGCTAAGTAGCTATGAGTGCATCACCCATTAATGAAGGGTTTGGCTGCTTACTGTTCAATCTCACTTCATTGTTTTGTCTCCTGTACGTGCATCTGAAGTAAATAACTTATGTCTTCAGATCAATATGGTCTGTATTAAACTGATTAGGATGTATGTCAGGACACTTTAGTTATGACACATTAAGGAATTCTGTTCTTATGTCACCTGTCATACTAAGTTATATTTGTTTGAAGGACCCTATAAGGGCGTAATATCATGATCATTCTTGGCAGCAGTACTTGCTAAAGCAGCTCCAAACAACCAACCCCAAAAAGAAAGAAGCTGTGAAACTGCAACTTACTTTAGCTAAAGTATGGTTAGAGAGTCAAGGCTTCTGAAAATTCCTTGAAAAAAATTACTTGCCAAAGCAAGTTTTAACTCCTGGTTAGAAACACAAAATCAGCTTTTTATAGTGTGTAATGAGAGGAATGTTGCATCACGGCTTTGTCCAGTCTTATGGTTTGCTGAAAGGGAAAGTCTCTGCTCTGACTCCTGATTGTATGCTCCTCTGTGTAGGTTCTGGCAGTAGCAGGCTCTGTAGAACAAAGTCAGCCTGGTGACAAAAAGATGTTTTACTGATAAATTAACAAGTAACATTGGCTCAGCTAGAGTCTGACCACAAGCACAGTAGGTACAAAGAAATGGGATACATGAAGCTGGGAAAGAGAAGAGTAGGGAAACAAGAAAGACCTCCCAGTTCTGGCAGTGGAAAGCTGTCAAACCAGCTTAGCTGTAGTATTTATCTTCAAAAATTGTGTTCAGAGGTTTTGCTTGAAAAGGCGAGTGTCAAATTAACAATTTTTCAGAACAGAGTTTAAGTTCAGAATTCAATTCACATTTGCAGGTGGTCATGTCAGCCTGTTGTCTTATTATTCAAGCCATTAGAGTTTTAGACTTGGATATCATCTCTATATTCGTGTTAAAAATTTGCCTTGGTAAAACCGTGCAATGAAACACAACATACAGAGACTTAAATACCCTCAGCTGGTTTTACAGTAATCTTACCATGCCCAGTAAGATGAAAAGTAGCAGAGCAGTGTATCAGCTTACTATGATTTCAGTAGTTTCTTAAAACTCTAGTCCAGCATTTTCTTAGCAATGACTTGAAAGGAAATTAGATAGTGTATCAGCCTTTTCTGACAGTAAACCCAAGAAGGCTGCACTTCCTGCCTAGAAGTTCCTGAGAGTGCCAGAGCACTGGAATAGGCTGCCCAGAGAGGTTGTGGAGTCTCCTTCACTGGAGACATTCAAACCCCACCTGGATGCATTCCTGTGTGATGTACTCTAGGTGACCCTGCTCTGGCAGGGGGGTTGGACTAGATGATCTTTCGAGGTCCCTTCCAACCCCTAGGACTCTGTGATTCTGTGAGAAGTTCTGACAAGTAAATAGGATGCATTACTATTTTCAGATGACAAAGCTGTTCACAAAGCAAACTTTATCTGTACCAGGTCTGGAAACATTTTCCTCACTGAGGCTGAACTATTAGTAGATACTTCTGTGTTAATTAGTTATAATTCACACAAAATATGAAAAATAATTTTCTGTAGGCCACATGAGAGCTGAATTAAGTTGTGAATTGTGTTTGCCTTCTGGATCATACATATATGATGCTTGACTACCCTGATCTACATACTAGAAAATGTTCAAGCAGAGGATGCCATATTATTCAGCTGTAAGGGTTAATGTGGTAATGATGGAAGCTAAACAAGCAAATAGATAGAAATGGGCATTTACCATTATATATACATGATGTTGTGTTAACAAACACTGCTACTGCTGAATGTTCCTATGGACTGTGAGTTTTCCCCTTGTTTTTTTTGGAGCCACAATTCAAGACAAGCCTCCTTTTTTTTTCCCTCCACAGGTTGAAATACTCCTTTTCTGCTCCTGCCTCATTGAGACAGACTGTACAGCACTGCAACTGCAACAGCCCTATGTCTGTCCTCTTGCCTTGCATGTATTGCATGTTCTCTACCTAAGAACACTTTCAAAGGTAACCTAATTCTGGGTGGGCTATAAACAAAAATGCCTGGGAAAGAATATCTATGGACTCTTCAAGGCTTCTGTCTATCACCCCTATATTATGAAATTCTTGTATCTGATTCCCACATGTCATTATATGTATATAAACATTCATATTTTATATTTAAAATTGGATGTGTCTATTATCCTGTGGTTTTCTTTGTAGTGCATATGAAGTGTGAGAGTTATTACTGTTTGAACATGCCTTCTATATTTTTTAGATACATCTACTTGCTTTAATATTCTTCAGGGTAAAAAATTCAAATTGGTCCAGAGAACTCTCAAACCTGGGGGAAAATTCTAATCATTGGGTAGAATTTGACTGTCATCTTCTCAAGGCATTAAGGAGAACTATTGGAAGTAAGTTGAAGGAGGCGAAGAGAAAAATCAAAACATGTTGTGCAGCTGTTGAGCAGACATTTCTTCTATGATGCTTTGTAAAACAAACAAAAGCAAGAATATCTTCATGTAAAGTTAGTCGTGTAAGACTGACTTTGCAAATCTGAATGGTGTTTGATCAGCACAGTGGTCCAACCACAGAAATAGTCTAGGTACAGCTTAATGTTACATTCTTCCATTTCCTGAACAACATACAATTAGAGTGGATTATTATTGGAATGAGTCCATGGGAGAAAATCCATGATGAGATGGTTCAGGTAGGAACACTTACCATTTGATTTGATGGTAACTGCAAAGTACTGGTATGGGATACTGTGCCACTACCACCTGCCAGAGCATTTCTTATAACAGATTCATAGTTTTGTGGTCAAATACAAGTGCATCATGATATTATGTCTACTTAAAGGCCTCCCACACTATTTTCAGCTTTTTACAGCATACTTCACTGTGTGCCTAAGCCAGTGTGTGGCCTTGCAGAGATTAAATGACAGTTATGTTCCATTAATATAATTCTGCCCTTTAGCCATGGGTAAAGGACACAGTTTTGGAATTTTCAAAATGAAAACAAAGGCAAGTATTACAAAACCTGAAAGCCATCATTCACTGCATATCTTACCATGGTGCAATAAAATACATCCAAATTGTGGATCAAGCATGACACTAGCAATGCATTCTTTATTCAGAATGGATCCAGAGTCCAGGA
The DNA here is from genome assembly GCA_013398125.1 of Aegotheles bennettii. Classification (NCBI taxonomy): domain Eukaryota; kingdom Metazoa; phylum Chordata; class Aves; order Caprimulgiformes; family Aegothelidae; genus Aegotheles; species Aegotheles bennettii. Next base: position 322,989 of record VZRW01007724.1, on the reverse strand, counting down.
AGTATAATATAACTAATTCATATAAAAATAATGGCAAAGCTTTTTTTCTTGCTTTAACTTTCAACAGGAATTCACCAATGTAGTATTCAGGATTAGTAACTGAATTTTTACAAGACCCACTGGAGTCTTTTTATCTGCTGTCTTCTATTGAGTCTGCATAGGCTTGAATGCAATGAGTTAGCTCTGTGCTGGATGCTGCCTTCACAACTGACATCTGTCATGTCACAATGAAATGTCTTGAGAAACTGTGCAAATGGTAAGAGATATGAGGAATGTGGTTTATATCACATCTGAGATCTCTGCATAGCCTGGGAAAAATTCAGTCATGATCCAGCTTTGGAATAAAGCCTGACATTGGCATTGACTTGATAAACACAGACTTCTTTTCTACATTCTTAATCAATGGAACCATATCCTCATATCCTTCCAAAGGCCCTGTCAAGGAGATGTCTCATGGATTGTGGCTGAAGTGTAATTTCACACAGTTCGAGTAGGAGCAGATATCCTGAGTTTCTGAATATCCACAAAGACTTCTGCCAGTTATGCTTTCTGCTGTATTAATGGTATTGAACTGAGGGACATGGACTACAACTGTGGCCATGTGTTGGCATGTATGTACACAGAGGAAGTAATGAGATAGAAGAATATTATACACCCATTCTGTGTATTACTTGTAGTTCATAATCAACATATGAAAAAAATGCTTTGAGTCAAGCAGTTCAGAAGTAGTCCTTGCTGTATTGGCATGAACTTAATTTTATTAGTGTTTTTAAGGTGCAGCCTTATGCAGAGTACATGGCAACAATCTAGTCCAGATGGAAAGCAATTATTAAGGACTACACAAGGAGTAACAGTTGCATAGGTATAGTAACTTCAGAGTGAAGCTGCTTAAACTTGAAGGCGTTGCTTGGAGGGGTGAAGGAAAGGTATCATAAAGAATCATTTATGAGGAAGGAGCATGTGTCTCCCAGGCAGTCTAAAAAAAGGGTCCTATGTACTACTTATAGAAAAGTGAGTCACATTCAAATCAAATGTAAAAATATTAAATGTATAATGGCATTATAGCAAGTGTGACTTTCACCTTATTAAGGCAGTTTTTCTTTGAAGTGTCACTTCCTTTCATTGAGAGGAAGGGGGAGATGGTAACAACTGTATGTCCTGAATGATGTGTTAAATGCTACATATTTGATTTATACTTGTAATGCTCTTGTGGGAAAGCTGTAGTCTCTACAGACATTTGACCAATCTGTGTTGCTATATACTCGGCTAGTATTCTGTATTTTCAGATACTTGAGAGGAAGTATAGAAAAATATAATGAAAAGGAAGATTGTAGTAAGCCAGAAATGGTAAAAAGGAACAGATCAAGTGTCTGCCTTTGGCCCAAACTTGAAAACTCTGAGGGAGCACAAAGGTGAGAAGTGAAAATTATTATATAGCAAAGGATCTATGTATATATGAATGTAGATGTACATACATAGTTGTCTATAATATGGGATCATGTATTTTGATGAGCTTGCTCTCCAAACATTAACATTACCTTGTTTGAAATAAGATGTATTTTGATCTAGGAAATAGATTAGGAAGCAGAACTGTTGTATTTTGATTCTTTGAAATTTGATGTTGGAGTCATAGAAGTGTTTCAAACAGTATGTAAATTAGCTTTATATATGCCTTTATCCTCTAAAGGGCTAAAGAAATGAAACAAATAGATCCCTGAGCTCTGATTTTCCTTTGTGTTTAAACAAGGCTCTTGAAATTACTAGGTTTTGTCTCACTCCAAGGTAGTGGATCAAATAAACTCCTCAATGTTTCACCCCCATACTAATCTTTCTAGATATATGTTGAAGTTTTTTTCACATTAAAAATGAAGCCAGCAACTGAGGCTTTATAAGTTTGAGGGCATTCCCATACACATCCTTTGCCTCAGTGTTCCTTAACCACTGCATAAACCGTCATGCCCAATGCCAAGCCAAGTTCCCTGTTGAAACGTAGCAAATGTTTTTTGGTTGTATTGTGGAAAGACAAATGAAGACTGAAGAGCAAATTTTATATTAAATAGCCACGCTTGACAATAAATATTTGTTGCCCAAGAACTGTGGGCCTGACTTGTAAAACTGTTGGTTTAATTATCCCTTTTCCTGAAACAGACTTAGCACTTCTTGTCAGTGATCATATGATTTCTTTTTTTCAGCTGAGGCCATATAATCCTGCCTGCTTAACCCATGTATTACCAGCCTCTTGGATTGTTCTGAGAAGGGGATATTTTCTTTCCTATGAGAGGAATCAAAGTCTATCTTATGCAGCATATTGTCCATACAACAAAGAAGTTGCTCTATGACTCTGTGTGTGTATATAGTGGTTTTGTAAATCCTATAGTGGTTTTGTAAATCCAGTCTTGAGAAAGGCAACTAATCCCAGTAAAAGGGTATTGCTTCATATGCAGTTTTTGCAGAGCTGTGGAATCCATTCCTCCACCCCGGTTGCTCAGGCTGTTTGCATACTGGGGCTTTGGTTGCTGCTATAGATAAACTGTGCAAATAAATGAAACTGGCTGTTGTTTTACACCCACTCATTTTGTCTCATTATGTATTTGCTCACAACCTCTTTCCCCCCCTACCTCCCCACACACAATAGTATATTGTGACTATCTATTATGGAGGCTGCTGTTCCTGTGAAGCAATGAAGATGTATCCTCAAATGCATTCTGTTTCCTCTGCTGCTTTTAGGCCTGTGCCACCAAGTTGTAATTCTTAAAGTATGAATCCTTTCCCATTGCATTTGAGCCTACATCAACCTAATGTGTACTGCAGGTTTCATTCTCAGAAAAGCAAAAGTAACCATAAAGTAACAGATTTCCAATTTTTTATTTTCTATAGTTGTCTGTCTGTAAATACTTTTCTCTTTAATGAAATCCTGAAGGAAACTTGCATTAAAATGCTGCTGATTTTTCTGTCCTTTCTTTTAATTGCTGTGATTACAAAATACTTTCATGCCCATGAGCTGGAGGATTATGATTTAAGTTCCCACAGAACACAACTACTCACACCTATTCCACCTTACTGCTGTGCTAGTAATTGTATCTTATTAATCATTGTTACTATCCACCCAAACCTTAGAAGCTACTATAATTTGTAACATGTCACAAAATCTGTAAGAAATAGTGGTAACCTGAAGTCCCAGTCTTTTAGATCATATTAAATTCTCTTTGCTGTTGCAGAGACTCTACTACTAGCCCATTTGCTGTATGCAGTGGCAATAAAACAAGAGGTGGGGTTTATATCCTGACTCAGAGGGAAAGGTAAAGGGAGAAATCTCTGAAACTACAGGAATGATTCATCAATAAGGTTTCCAATATGAGTGTTTGGTGTGCTTTAGGCATTTTTAGGCAGCTTAAGTTTCAACAGTGAGTTCTGTGCTTTGATTTTTTATATACTGAATATGTGTGTTTAAAAATTATTTCTTTAAGTATATTATATTAACAAAAAAACCCAGAACAACAAAACAGAACAGCTTTCTGAAATTCAGATAAATGTTGAACAGTGACAGGACTGAGAAATATCTTTATACAATAATTTAAATTACAGATGAACCAGAAAAAGGAGGATGCAAGTAATCTAGCAATTACAGCATGCTGCTGCCTCGGAGCACTGAGAGGGTTGTTTACATATAATGAACTCTTATCCTGCCTGCTGGAACTGACAATCAGCTGACCATTACTCTAATACAGCATGTATATCAGCCTAGAGGGATTTCAGAGAAACCCACAAATTCATTTTCTTCTAGTCACAAAGCAGCCACCAATGGAAGAGCTGGATTCAAACTGATGAAAGGGTAGGAAACATATTACCAGTATCCTAACCATCGAATACTTTTGAAAAATGCATCTCGTGGTAAACACTTCCCCAAAACCTTGTGTGAACTATTTAACAAAAGCACAGACAGGTGATATATGTTGGCTTTGCCAGCCAGACAAGATCTGAAGATCTAGCTGTTTATGCTTTTTTACCTCCAATTACCTCTCTGGAGCATAGGAGACTGCTCTTAAGGCTGCACTATGCAGGAAGTGCTAAGTGAGTTCATAAAGGTGTGGCTTAGCTCCCTAGCAATTCCATGGTAACAGGGGCGTAGTAAACTAGCCTTAAGTAAAACAAACAGGCTTTGTGGAAATCAAAAGTTGAGAATGCAAGCTGTTCACATCTCTGATTAAAGCAGCTAATCTTTGATTGAAGGTGGTGGGCTCCGCCTTGTTCCCCTACACCAAACAGGTTCACAAGGGTTGGATAGATCAAGTTTTGTGCTTTCGATGCCAATGCAAAGGAATGTTTTTAAAGTAATTTTTGCAAGATGTATATGACAAAAAGAGATTAAATTTACCATAAACATAATGTTAAATAAGAGGAAAAGCCCTGTATCATGTATTAAAAATCTCATCACTCTGTACACAGTGGCTCATCTTACACTGAGAGGTACAGAGCAGAACTCATAATACTGAAAAAAAACTCCAGCCTTTGTTATTGAGTCCTTTTGCCTTGTCTTCCCCAAGGGAAATTATGTGTTCTTACCAGGAGTTGACCAGCACAAGTTCAGCAGATTGCTGGTACTCTCACCCTGGTTAGCAAGAGTTTATAGAGAGTGTTCCCTTCTCCAGGAATCTGCACAGCAAAAGAACACATTTTTCTTACTGCATTTACACCCTCAGACAGGAATTCCTGCATAGATAGAAAGTAATCTAGAGATCTGGAGAGAAAAGAGGACCTATCTTCACAGTCTTACAATGTATATCTATACAAAGTAGGTGTAAAATGCTACCTGCCATGACTCATCTGTAACAGTGATAGCCAACCAGCCTTTAGTGACAGCTGCAGGTGTTCAGTAGTAACTGGCCACAGAAAAACTCGATGTGCCCTGAAGCCATGGATTCATGATACTATAAGGCAGCAGTATCCCTCTTGTTTTCCCTTTCCCATAAGTCATTCTCTTGTTTTTGCCAGGATAACTGTTTGTGGGACCGAGCTCTAAACCAAATGAGGGAATGGATCCATCTTAAGGAACATCCCACCAAAATGAGAAGGTATGGTGTTCTGTTTGGTTTTAATTGAATCAGATCCAGCTTTCTGAAACTGGATCAAGATTTCAAGACTGATTCACGGTGTAGCCCTGGAAACAGTAGTACTGAAGAATCAGAAGGGACAGTGAAGAAGATATGCCTGAAATTTATATTTATGTCAAACATTTTATTATTAAACCTACAGCTTAAGAGCACAGTTTGTCATATGTGGCAGGCCCAACCAACTGTGAACTATTCCCACTTCTTCAATGGGGATATGTTTGTTTATAGTACATACTAGGATTTAATCTATCTGAAAAATAATGAAGGAGTAGATTGGACTCCTCTGCCTCCCTGCTTATGCAAAGAAAACCACTACAGGATGGAAGGGAGTGGTTGAAAGACAGTAAGTAAAAGTTATGTCCTAGACATCTACTTCACCCAGAGCTTTATCAGTACAGTCACTACTCACTGTGTAGCCACTCCCAGAATGTGCCAGGCAACTTTCTGTTGTGTATGCCCCAGGGCTTTTTTCTTTTCCTCACCACCATATATTTCAGTGAAGAAAAGGCAAAATCTGAATGTACAATAACTGTGTCACACTATGATTGAAATAATTACTTGAGAAAACCAAGGAATGACTGAACACAAGGTGACATTTCCTGTCAAACAAGGGTGTGGCACATTAGCAAAGGGTTGTGGAAAGGAGGTGTGGTAATACTGGCACTTACAAAACAGCACTGTCATGGTACATTATCACAACTCCAACCTATTGAGAAGGGAAAGGGCAGAACTCATTGCACTTGCTTGCCATGTGCTTAGTTATTATCTGTGTTTATAAAACAATCCTATGGCTATTAAGTGATAAAATGCACTGAATTGCATCATGTGACATCTTAAATTTAAAATTTCTGCAGTATGCCAAAGGGAAGAATCTAGGTAGAGCGCTGTCCTCTTTTTTTTATTTTTTTTAATAAATTTTATTTATTTTTGGTTTTTACTTGGGTACATGTACTGACTATGTTTCTTTGAGAATATGTTTCTTCTCAGGAATTCATATCGCTCTCTAGTATCAGCCTGGTGTATCAGTAAGGACACCACTTCTATCTTGCTTCCACTGTACATTCCACAGCATATGAAATTCATCATCAGGGCAAAGGAAGGATATTTGCTCAATCATGCACAGAGGTTAAAGTGAAGAGAGGATTTGTTTAATAGAAATGAGGAAATTTATTCAAGTGAGAATCTGATTACTGACATAACTGTAGCTAATAATACAGTTCAGTGTAAACTGGAGTCTTCCATATAAGTAATTGCATCTGGAGGTGCTGTAGAAAAAATTAGGTATACAAAAACTGTAGTTGTCTTATGAAATAAAAATGGTAGAGTAGAAAATAAACTCATCTAATCTTCCTAGAAATTGGTGTATTAGTTCTGCTGGAGTCTGGTAGTAATGAGTCAGATTATACTTTTTAAAGACTGTACTTTGAAGACAAAGACAGTATAAACAAATATACAGAAAGTTGTATCAGAGGCCTGATTCTCTGGGGAGATTGTTCTGTCCTTGTGATTGGATAGAATAGGACAAAGAGGATGTTTGAAATCCCCCTGTCAGATCCTAAGTATATAATAATTGGTGGTAGAAGTGAAGTGGAACAAAATAAACAATCAAAATGAAACAAAAATAAAAAACTTCTGAATGATAGGTCTCCTATCATGTCTATTTTGGATGCACATAATTGCATTCATCAGTTTATTATACAAAATACTTTGATGAAATGTTTTTAAAGCCTAAGTACTTCATCAGGTAGTTAGTTCTGCTGAAGTTTTGCATTTATATTTTACCTCTATTTATACTGTGGTGAGAAAAAGATGTGTATTAGCATATCTGTATGTGGAATAAGTTTGGTCCAATTATAATGAAGAAACAGGTTAAATATCAGAGCAGCTAAATCAAACGAGACTTAAATATTATAGGAACACACCCTCATTTTTTATCCGGGTTTAAAGTCAGCTGAGAGCTTCTGGTACAATCTGAATAAAAAGCCAGAGTTTAGTAATCTCTGCCAAGATACTCTCATGAGGCCAGTATCAGCCAGTTGTCAGTAAAGCTTGAGAAAATGTAACTTGCATAAATTTGTCATTAATTGTGCAATTTGTACAGTTGTTTTTCATTGAGCAATTTGTACTTCCAGTATACAGTCTCTTGTATTCACTTGATGATCCTTTCTTTCATCACTGCTGTATTGCAGAATTGATTATCAACTCTCAGTAAGTGAGAGTAGTGTATAACATGTAGATCTTTTGATGTAGATAGTGACATTTACATTTCTTACTTTGTCTAATTGCTTTTTATGTTTGCATGCAAGGTGACTGGAGCTGGATATCCAAAGTTCCAGATGGCTTTGGCTGTCTCAGTTTGAAACACTAGTGATTTTGTGCTTCAAATAACTTCTGAGAACTTTATAGATCTGCAGTGTGAACGCATTTATGTGTGGGAATATGGGGGACTGAATATCATCGATTCATTGTAGGAGTGAAAAAATATTTTGTAAAAACCTAAAGGACTACTAGATTTCCTGTCTTGCTATTCCTATGCCTGGAAGTCTCTGAGTTGGTCTGTTAAACAGAAAGTATAAAATGGCCCAGATGAAATGTTGCATGTAGGCATCAGGCCATTCTCATTTTCTGGTATGAGGAGTTAACCACTTGATCTTTTCACAAGAGGATATCAAGTTTATCCTGTTGTGAACATGCAAAGTAATTTTAAACATGTGAAGTAATTTGAAATTTTATTGTTTACAAAGTTAATAAGATAATTTGAAATTTTATTGTTTATAAAGTTAATAAGATTATTCTATTTAATTGCATTTAAATAGTAGTGAATGAAAGCCAGCGTTTTGGCTTTTAGCCACTTCAGTGAATTGTGCTATCAGTTTATGTATTTACTCTCTTTGCTTCAGTGTGGTAGTGGTGGTAGCAAGGATGGTGATAGTGGGGGGTTTTCCCATATAGCTGATGTAACAAACAATGCATTATATTAAACCTCATAATTAAAAAGCAAATTTTTTACTCTTGGACATGCAGTCACACTGACAGACTTGTAAACTGCTATATCCATTCAAAGGACAAAGAGAGGATGGGTTAGTAACAGAAGTGTTTTAATCTAAGGCTGAACATCAATTTGCTTAAAAACCTGCCACAGAAATAGTATTTTCCATTGAATTTCCACTGGCGTATTATACCTGAAACTAGTAAAAAAGTGACCAGTTGCAATGAAAATTTATTTAGGCAGATTCTAGGGGCAATAAAGCTTCACACAAAGTGAATTTTCAATCACAGGTAAGGTAGGTAGAAAGACTCAGGAAGTACTTGCATATTCATCTAATTAGGTAACAGAAATCATATCACATGGCTTGTCTAACTTACTGCAGCTTAAAGATCCTGTCTCAACTAGTTGCAGTGAATTATTTAAAAAATTAGCAGTGAGATTGGATTGGCCACTAGAAGAAAGTTTCTCATCAGCAATGTAGTGCAGCATTGGAACAAGTCATCTGTGGAGCTTTGGAATCTCTGCCTTCGGAGGTTTTCAAGACACAGCTAGACAAAGCAGTGGCTGGTTCACTCTAGTGTCGGCAATAGTCCAGCTGTGGGCACAATGTTGGACAAGAGGACTTCCAGAGGTCTCTGCCAGCTAAAATTTCAATGATTCTAATTCCAGAAAACTGTTAAGTAATTGATTTTCTCTCATTTCTGGTGAGAGAAAAATCTAAATTCACTATTTGTTGTAAACTGTTAACTTTAAATGTAAATCTATAATAATATTAATGACACTACTATGCATGCATGTTTGATCTGTACATAAATTTGATTAAAAAGTAAGCACTTAGACCTTCAAAACCTGGTACCTGTAATCTGCAGAAATCTGGCTAAACAGCATACACCTATACTCCAATGGGAGCTGAGCATGTATACAACTTTTGTAGGATTAAGACACTGGTTGGATTGTCATCCCGTAAAGGAGAGAAGCTATGTAAAATAATAGGGAAAGTAATTTAATTCTTATTTATCTTGGCTAGTCACCAATTCTATGTTTTAATTTACCTTTGAGTCAGTAGAAATTAATTCCAACTGATACAAGATTCTAAGTGAAAGCTTTCAGTATGGTTTGATGGGACTAGTATCTGCAGGTTAACAATCCATTGGAAACCACTTTTCTGCAGCACTTTTGCATATTGCTGAGCTTTTGTGAATATCCCAATGGAAGTTATTTCAAGGCTTCTACACTGCATTGTAATCATGACAGACCTACCTGGCAGACCAAAAAATCAGATCTCTCCAAACATCTGGACAGCAATCAAAGAACACGGTTAAGCAGTTGTTCCCATGCCCTTTCCCACTCATTTGCTGTCAAAGAAAGGATGCCAGAAAATTCTTTACATACAGGTTTATGTTTCAGGAGTTTCAGTAAACTCCTCCTTCAGAAAATATTGCTACAGTTGCCTTGTTTGTCTTCATTCATGAAACTGCATAGTGTATATAACAGGAATGAAATTATCACTCCAGATTTGTCCATTGCAAGCACAATGACGTTCTTCAGTGTTATCATGTGATCTAACTGTAAACCCATTATATTTTCCAGGTTTTTTGATTAAAAAGAAACAAACAATCACAATACTGAATTAAAATTGTCATTCTTCACCCAGTTACATTTATGAGACATTATCCTTGTATGGAGCCTGCACACAAAACCATGTATAAATATGCCTGCCAGGATTAAAACTAAAGGTAAGCAATAACTCTTTATTTCAGCAAGATCTTGGTTACAAATTAACTTTGCCAGTGCTCAGCGTACAAAGGCTTGTCCCACATGTCGTTTGAGGAAGTGGATCCTGTTGCTGTTCTATGGAGACATACAATATCATTCCTCTAATTTCTTTAGATCAATAACATTGCAGAGACTGGTATAATTAAGGGTGGCATACAGAGAGATAGAGGGTTGTGGATAGAAGGTGAATGAGGTGAATGGGAAACCAGTAATAATAACAATCTGATCCTTAAAAGTGTCTGAAATCCCAGGAAGGCTAACATTTATCTAAATTTGTCTTTTAGACATTTCAGAATATGTTTGAACTCCCTTTAGCTACAATAGTTTTCTTAAGTTAGCAACAGTAACATTATAGGAGTCAAAATAGTCTAAGAGTAGAAACCAGTTGGGTTTTCTAGGAAGAGATACTGCATTTGATTAGGTGAGCTAACATAATTGTGAAAAGCACACAAGCTTTTGGGCTCACTAGCATTTAATACCATGCGTAGATTTCAAATAAGTTTTCAAGGGTCTTTGGCATTGATATTGGTAGGACTTCCTTAATTTGACATGTTGCCCTAAGTCAATTACAATACTTTTTTTGTTCACATTAGATACTAAAAGACAATGACGTAAGGTTTTGGCATTCTCTGTGCCAATTCACTGAAGCCTGTGAGCAACAATATGTTATGTGTATGATCTTCTACAGAAATCTACTAATTATAATCCCATTTTGTATGAAATAGTTACATATTAGGTCTATGAAATGGCACCCTCATGAAGGCAGCTAAACTGTAGCAGACTGGTACTTTTTTTCTGTGAAATTCTACAGGTAGAATCTGTGTTTGCATTTATGTGAACAGACACTGCCTCCCTCCAAACACTCCTGTGATATATATGTATTTGGGATGGGAGGAATGGGTTGGGATAAGAGGAACGGTTCTCACACTTGAAGTCAAGGCATTTTTGTGGTCCTTATTATGGACTTAAGGGATAAGAAACATCCCATACACAGTGAACAGGCTGTTACATTGCTTCATTACCAGTACATCCAAAGAATATAACTAATCAAATGGAATATAAATGAGTTTTTATTCTACCAAGGACTTCTAGACGTGTATTGACAGAGGGAAATGTGGCTGTTGCATAGTTCAGCAATGCCAGGCAATATGCTGCTGAAAACATTTTGAATATGTAAATATATGTATGTGTGTTACAAATTGAAGTTTTCATCTCTTGAGTGTTTGGGAATTTACCCTTTCTGTGACAATGATCTATCTTCAGGATTGCTTTCCAGGCAGCTGCACACACAAGCAGAAGGAACAGCTGAGGGGTGTTTAACAACTATCTTGTAAAGTTCAGTGACATTCACCTGTGCACTGTGGAGTTCTCTGCATGGCCTCTGCCAGGTATGTACTTGCAATAGATGAATTCTAATATAATTCACATGAGACTGCATCCTTGAACTGTAGTTTTCTTTCACTGCAATAAATGAAAATAGTATTGGTGATGGTGTTAGCATGGGAATCAGTGTTTGCCAAAGGAAGTCCATAGTAACCACTGTAATTAACCATTAGAAAATTAGAACGTTAAAAGAGGAAGAAAAAATGTGATGTGAATATTTAAACCCATCGGATATTCACAGTTAAATGTCCAGCTCTGCATTTTCCTGTGATAGACATTGGTAGCTAAGTAGCAGCACCATTTTTTATTCAGTGAAAACTGTATTTCAACACAAAACTAATATTGGAGTACAAGTTGAAGATTTAATTAAGCAAATAAAAATTATGACTAGTCTAACTTGCAGCATTTGGCATTTAAAAATCATTAGGAACTCATCAGTGGTGGCAATAGGAAAAATAATAGCAGGATTAAAACAATTTAGAGGCTTTTTTATTTTCTTTTCTGCTTTAAAATGAATTTGAGTCTGACAATGTCTCCAAAAATTGTCTCAGCCTCTGATGTTACAAATATTACTGCTGTTCCCATTGAGCAGAAGTGCTTAGAGGAATATTTTTTTATTATAGCAGCTAAACTGGGTGGTGTTTTCCCATTGTAGAGTCTCACCTGTGAAGCAGAGAAGAGATATAGAGAAAAACTGCCAATCCTGGACCGCAGCTAATGCCCAGGAGATTGTTCTTTATTGAGCAGCTATAGGGTAGACAATACAGGGCTTTATATTTCTGTTTTGCAAAACATCCTAGGTACACGACTTTCTCAACAACAATTGTCTTACTGGGACCCACCTTGGCAAACCACATGCAGTATAGGGCCTAAATGCAAAGTACTTTCTGCTTGTAATATTTATTAAAAACTGCTGTCTAATACTACACTTGTATTACACATTAACGCTGGCGTTGGTAGCTCAGCACCCCCACAGCAGCGTGCACAAAGGCCGGTTAATTGGTAGCAGGTAAAGACTTTTGTTCGTGCCTTTGAACGCCAGTCACAGATTGTGTTTTAGTAACCGTACGTGTATATTCTTCAGATTATTTTTTTTAAAAAAAAGGGGGAACCGATGTGGGTGCGGAGACCCCCGTACCCCCGCGGGGCCGCGGGCGCGCAGCGGGGGCGCGCACCGGGCCGGGATCCCGCAGAACTGAAAGCAGGTAGAGGCGCTTCCTGCAGGCACAATTAAAGCGAAAGAAAGGGAGTTTTCCTCTGATCTCCCTCAAAAACCAATCGGGCCAGATCAGCCAGGCGTTGATTCTCCCTCCGTCCCTCCTACACCTTTCCCAAAGACCCAATGGCCTTGTCCCTCTGGGAGATTGACTGGAGTCACATGAGCCGCACCAAGGGCAGGTAACTCAGGAGAGGGGAAGGGGGAAGGGAAAAAAAAAAGAGAGAAAAAAAAAAAGCCCAAGCCCAGGCTGGGCTTCTGCCGTGATGTCAGAGGGGAAGAACCCCACAGCTTGCTAATTTCACCTCTCAGTCAGCCCCGGGAAGGAGATCACCGGGAACAGGTAGAGATGCGAGTTTTCTCCATTTTTTTTGTCTCGGACACCCGAGCTCCCACCCAGCTGCCTCTCCTCTTCATAGTGTGACTCCTCGTTCGCTCCTTTCCCCTTTGGTCACTTGGAGGTAGGGGGTGAGCCTTTGTGGGATTTTTTTTGTTCTTTGTTGTTGTTGGTTGGTTGTGTGTCTTCCTTTTTTGCTTTTTTTCTCTCTTTTTTTTGACCTCTGCTTTTGATTGTAGTTGTTTCCCCCTGTGGTCATGACGGCTTCGCACAGTGACTCTTTGGTGGTGTTGTTTGGGGCAACCGCTGGTGCATATGGGGCTAAACTGGGTTCGGATGAGAGGGAACTAATTCTCTTGGTGTGGCAAGTTGTGGATCTACACAGCAAGAAGGTATGGCTTCGAGACCCGGTGCGAGGGCGCGTTCCCCGGGCGCAGGGCGAGCAGGCTCGCCCGGCCGCTCGCCGCCTCCCCGGAGCCGTTTGTTCATTTCACAAATGCACCGAGGGGAGGGGGGGAGCGGGGCCCCCGTGCCCGGGGGTCATTCACTCATCGGGGCAGTCACTCGAGAAGCTCCTTTTTGTTCGTTTTAAGGGAAGAAGTAACTCTTTAAAAAAGTTTGGTCTCTTCCACTCCCCTGCCCCGTCGCCTTTAACACATCTGTAGCTTCAAATTCGAAGATGTCTACGGTTTTTGAAGCTTTAAAACAAAAAGCTGCGCTCAGGACACTCCAAACGTGCGTGCTTTATGGGAGCTGGCTCAGGATAACCGTTGGACCCTTTGCGGCCTGCTGCCGAGCCTTTTGGCTTTTCTT
>VZRW01007724.1:264272-309014 GCA_013398125.1 Aegotheles bennettii | reverse complement strand
AGAGAAACCGGGGCAAAAAGTTTCGATTTGTGAAATCGACAAATGCTTTCTCTCATTGCGGTTGTTCCCGGGACCGTGACACTGCACCTTCCTGATTTTTCTGCAGTCTGAATGCATTGTTAAAAAGAGCTGCTTAGGTTGTTCCTCACTTTTGCCCATCATTTCTTACATGTTTTTAGGTAGGAACACTACACAAATCCCTGGTGAAAGCAGACAATTTGGACTTAAGTGACCAGTGTCGGGAAGTGAGTGGCTTAACACCAGAGGGATTGGGCAAAGCGGAACCACTGGACCGGGTTCTTCAACAGGTGAGGTGCTGCTCTTGGGAGCAGGGGCTATTCAGGGTGAAGCCTGAGGACAAGATTCTGTTGATTTGATAAAAGAAATAGGCTTTAATTTTGCCTTTCGCTTTGAAATCATTAGCAAGTTTTTGTGCTTATTTTAGAGCTAATCCAAAAGAGGCCTGAACCATTTGAGATTGCAGCCCCATAATTCTGGAACTGTTGTATTCAATACTGAAGTATCTGAGCTGAGGATCCTTGGAAGATCTGACTTCTGGTTATTTTGATGGCTTCATTTTATTCCAGATTTCTCTCACTCAAGCCTTAAAAGAGTAGGCTGTTAAGAGCAGTACTTAACAGTGCTAATCAAACTTTAAAAATTTAGGTGGTGTGTTTTAATCTACAGGTTCACTGCTATAATGTGTATTAAAGAACCTGATGTTTCCTCACTAGTTATTCTTAAAGTTAGTTGAAATCTCTAGAACTCTACTTACATAAAACATCAGCTGTGCTTGTTGTGTATCACTCTTTTCCAGGTGAGCTTAATTAGTTTAGTGGATTGTAAAATTACTGGGTTTTTTCCCTACAATTCCTGTATTTTGCTCTTTGGCTCACTTAATATTATACCACAACAATAAATCTGTAAATTTGTATCATCCTTGTGGTTCAAGAGGCCCTAAGTTACTGAAAAAAAATTAATGCAAGTAGTGTATATATCCACAGTTCCTGAAAGTTTGCCTGCTTGCACTGTTTTTTCTATATACAAAGTGTGCTTGAATGGAAAAATACAATAGTGCATTTTTGTGTAACATATAAAACTGGCTTTCCACACCTTGTCTGAATCATTCGTAGGTGTGTTTCAGCAAGAAACTTGCTTAGGCAGTAGAACAGGTTCATGTTGCTGTAACTTCTGGTGACACAGATCTTGGCAGACTAGCTCCTAACCCTCTTTGATAGAGTGGTTAACACTTCACTCTGGAGCGAGTATCTTTGAAAATGGCAATGTGTAACTTTTACGTATCTTAAAATCCATCTGCATTACCTGCAGATGGTATTTATTCTACTTCCACTAGTTTTGCCAGAGTCTAGGACCAAGAGGTGATATTTTTTGGTTGGGCTTTTTTTTTCTTTCTTTTTTTTTTTTTTGTAAGCTTCAAAATAACCCCTGAGAAAATGTGCAGCTGCAGGTTTGATCTTGTCCCAGATCTTGCACTAAAGACATCTGGAACAGCTTAGCCTAGTACGCTCTGTTTACCTTTATAACAGACACACTTTAATTATACTCAATACTTTATGAGAGATTGTATCTTATTGCTGTAAATTGCACTGTAGGTGGGTCTGATTTAGCAAATAAAAGAAAATACTACCTTTGTATGTAGGTGGGTAGAAAAACATTCTTGAAAAACAACATTTTTTTTCCTTTTTGTTGGGCATATCTATGCAACTAAATAATGATTTGCTCTTAATTGTTGGATGTCAGTTATGATGTGGCGAGTTTCATCATAGGTCTTCTGGAACACACTTTTCCTAAGCTCATCTGCCTTCCCCTTCACATGTCCTGACTCTGTGGGAGTTAGGAGAGAATTAATTCATCCTCCCACTTGCAATGGTGGCAAAAAAAGCAAAATTCCATATTCTTTAATAGCAGATTCTTTTCTGCATTTTTAAAGATAGGTCCAAGTCCATTAAATATTTCAATTGCATCATGTATTTTAAGGATGGGACAGGTATTTGTCAATACATACAGATTATTTTTTTTCTCAGTTATTTTGATCTGCAAAAGCACAGGTGGGTGAAGTGGTTATTTGAAAAGGAGGAGGAAAAGGAAGTAGACTTGTACCTTGATTTTAAATAATGTTTTAGTGTGTGAAATTAGCTTTCCACACCCTGCTTGGATTGTGGTAGAAAACTTGATGATGCAGCTGAAAATCTCTCGCTTTAGCATGCATCTCAATCACACAAATGAAAGTTTCAGTGTCTGCTTCTGGGTTTTACCTTGGGTTCCCAGTCCCTACAAGTAAAGGGAAGTGAGGATTGCTTACCCATGCTTCAGAGATCTCTTCCAACCTGAACCATTCTGTGATTTGCAACTGGTAAACAGTAAATCAGCTACTGTGGGTCTGGAGTTTTTCCACTGACCACAGAAAGCCTCCTTCTATTGCTATTTAGTTCACTTTCCAGCAATGATGGAGGTCTACCAAAAGCTTGTAATCTGTGGTTAAGTCTTTACTCTGCTGGTAAGAAGGCACTTCAACAAATGATACATCATTTCAATTTTACTTCTTAGTGTTACATCTCACACAACTTACTACTTGGGTTTGTCTTAAGAAATATTTTAAAACAGGTTTCTTACTGATGTATCTTTGCTGTGTAGTTTTACAAAGTGAGGTTCTGAAGCACAGTGCCCCCAGTAACTGGGCTGTTTACTGCAATGTGTGTTCTATACATTTTGCTACAAGTTTTTAAACACTATACTTGTCCAGGTAGCAAGCATTTGATTCCACAGATGCTAGTGCATTTATGGGGTCCAATTATATTTTCTAGTAGGTGATGTACAAAGTTTCGATACCTAGGTTTTAAGTGGGGAGGGGAGATCCTGGTAATGTACAAACATTGGGGAAATAATAACCTGAATTCATAAAATGTGTGTCCTTTGGAAGCAGTCTGCTTGACGCATTTAGTTCAAAATGGTACTAATAACTTCTCTGTTGTTGGACTAATAATGGTGAACTTATGACTGAGATGTGTTGTTGTAGTTGCAGAATGCCACCAAGTACAAAAGTGTGAGGATTTTTTTTAACAAAGTAAGAAGGCGATCTCTTGTTCAAGTGTGTGTTTGAAACTGTCTTGAACCTGTGATGTAAGCCTCTGAACAGGCACTAGCTATTAAAGGGAATAGCGTCCTGTGTTTCTTCCTGCATTACTGGGACATCCTTGCTAGGTTTCATTGTTCAGATCCTTAAATCACAGGACTGGCTTATTTAGCATGTTATTTACATTCTTCTAAATAACTACTGAAGCTTTATGGTTTCCCAAGCTGTTAGGGGAGAAAATTATTTTCAGGTTGCTCTCTGAAACCTTGCAGGAATAGAAACTTGCTTTTGAAGAGCAAAACCAAAATGAACTTTGCCTTTCTCTCAGCTCCATTACTCCATTATCAAAAAGCTGACGTCCTCATGTGCTTCTCTGATTCTAGCCATGGGGGTTCTAAGTTAAAAGATCGAATACTAAGTTGAAAGTGTTGTGGATTTCTTAATCCTTCCCATACCGAAAACCTGGCTGAATCAGCATGACTTGCCTTAAGACATGTTGCTTTCCTTTTGCAAGGCAATATTTGCATGTCTCCCTGACAAAGGATAAGTCTAAGAAGAGCTAATAATTTTGGAGAGCTGTCTGCAGTGTTTAGCTGTAATTACCATCTTACTTTGAACAATACACACAAAAAGGCAGAGGTTCTCATGAGAGCTGAGTTTGCTTTTGGACCTATTGAAAGCATCCAAATTTCATCTATGAATTGACATAAGTATTAAAAAATTGTTTGAAAGACTCTCCTAGTCTTGCTGATCTTTCGTCGCATTGTACATTGACTCCAAAACATCAATGATACATTCAATTCATATTCTTTAACACAGAAGAATAAAGCTGAGCCTTTTTCCCCCCTCTCTCTTAAACTATGCACAAATTGAAAATACAGAGGGATTGCCACTTCATCAGGTGATAGCAAATTACCAGTTCTCTAAAGCATGTTTGGATGCCTATTGATCATCCAGATGAGCAGCTGCAGGTGCAGTTTATTTTCTCGCATATCAACAAATTCAGCAAGAAACAAGCTGGTTAGATGAGCATTTGGAAACAAATGGGATGGGGGAGAGGCGGAAAACCCAGTGAATTCCTCTAACCTGAGAAACCGGTTACAACTTTTTTTTTTTAAGAGAAACTTGTTCTGCAGCCTCTTCTTCACAAAGTGGTAGCAGAAAGTTTTCTTGGCTTCCTTGCTAGCTGTCACACCTTCGTTTTGGATAAATGATTTTTTGAACATTTTTTTTTAATACACCTCTGAAACTTCACACTGTAGAAGAAAGCCTGAAAATGCAGGGTCTTTTGTTGTTCGGGGTTTTTTGTTGGTATTTTTGTTTGGTCTCATGGTCTTTCAATTTCAGATTATTCGGTGACTGCATCACCTCAATAAAACTCCTAACAGAGTCTGTATTTTGAAGCATTTGCTGGTTCTGAGTTCTGAAGTTTCGGAGCAGGTGTTTGGCAAACCTTTGGCAAGTGTTACTCAGCAGGCTGTTCTTTCCACAACAAATACTTAAGGTGTAGTTTCACAAGATTTGGCGTCAGCAGTGAAGCCAGCTTCTTTCTTGCCCCTGCACCATACTTTGCCATCTTTTTGTTGTGTCAGTAAAACTCTTTGTGAAGCTGTGCTGTAAACAGGATCACTGAAATGAGCTGATAGGGTGGGAACTTCTAAGCTGCTTTGCTGTCCAAGTTCACGTCCCATGAAACTACACCCTTTGGTTGTATTTTCATGATCCAACATGTTTGATGGTGATACCAGCTTAAGGTATTTCTGCCCCTGCATCGTGTTCTCAAGCTGCAGTTGTATGAAAACTTTTTAGTGGCACCTTTCACTTAGGTATGTGCTGCTACGTGGACCTCCCTCACCTGCATTCTACCAATACAGAGGTCTTGTGGCTGCGTATTAAACTGGAACAGGGCACTGTTCTGAGTTAAAACCAGTTCTGGTTTGGAGTGGTTCTCTCTGATGTACAGTATGGCAGATTATGTAGTTTTTCTGAGGGCAGGCACAGCACCAAGGTGTGGACAAGTGTGGGTGAAAGGAGAGAAATGTTTTAAGACAGGTTGGCCACCAAGCAGTTTGTATTGTGAAACTGTGGCCTTGGTTTGGCATAAGCAGTGAGAGATGAGGATTTCCCGACAGACATAAGGTGGCCTTCAAGTTGTCAGGGCAGGCAGGTGATAAACTCCTGCACTTAAAGGAGGGCTGAAGGTACTGTGTGCATGTAGTTTTGTGTGGGATTCTTGCTATATATTAGCATTGCATAGCTCTCTATTTCCATTGATAAACTTAGATGAGCATTAGTTAAATTATGTTTGATATCTAATATTGGAATATCATCTGTCTTTATTGTGGAGAAGTAAGGACGTGCTAAGGCTTCCTGTGGCTGCAGGCTGTTACAGCGTGGAATTGTTTTCGTTAGTGATGAAAATGGATGGCTAACTCTTGTTTCAGAATGCTAGTCATAATTCTGTTGTTGATGGTATAAGTAAACTATATTTCCCTTTACAAATCCTCTGTGCTACCCAGATACCACTGCATTAATATTGAAACACTCAAATCTGTTCCCTCAAAAACAGAAGTTAACAGCAGAAACAGTTCCTCTGTTATGTATATAATGTATATGTATACATGAATATAAATATGTAGGTCATGTAAATGCATTTCTTATTGGCAGGATTTATGTTCTGTTAGGTTTTGCGGAAAAGCAATAACCTTAGCTTCTCTAAAGGCTGCAATACTTTCATCTGAATTCCTCAAATATTCCCTTAAACCTTGCTTTTGTTACTATATTTGGGTGCATTTCACTTCAGAATGAGCAGAGAGTTGTATAAAGGAATTTGTCTAAAGCTGTATATTCTTTTCTCTGCAAGCATAAATATGTGGTAGTCTTGACTAGCTGAGCAATCTTCTCTTAAAATTAGAAGTGCTGATATT
Source organism: Aegotheles bennettii (assembly GCA_013398125.1). NCBI lineage: Eukaryota > Metazoa > Chordata > Aves > Caprimulgiformes > Aegothelidae > Aegotheles > Aegotheles bennettii. The sequence continues at coordinate 302,993 of VZRW01007724.1, read as the reverse complement.
CATTAGAAGTGGATAATTTGGCCCAGTGGTTTGAGGATGAGCCTGAGTAGACTTTTTATGATAGTGGACGCTGCTGCTTGTTCTGGTGAAGTTAAACAGTAACATTAAATCTCTTACTATGTCTGGGTGGATTAGCATACGTAGGAAAATAAACTTTACTATGACCTGTCCCGAATAGCTTGAAATGCTGGTCTGCACACAGTTCAGCATTGTGCAGTGTTTGAAAACTGTGTCACTAGCACATGTGGATATTCTCACAGCTATATTATATCTGAATACCTGAATTGCTCTTCAAATTGTACTTTGAGCTTTATTTAAACTAATTGGAAGATAGTAAAACATAGGTTGTAGAAGCTTTTTAATATAAAGACTGCTGGTTTACGTGATCCTCAAAGACTGAACTTCTTTCCTCTAGTTTGCTGTAAGTAGGTACTGGAAAAGTCTCTGGAAATGTGTTAATGAACTTATGTGGGTTTTCAAAAGTGGCTGAGGAATAATAAATGAGGAATAAAGGATTTGTATTCTACCATTTTGACAGTAAGTATATATGCAGTGCTGCTACCAGTTCTTCCATGTTAACATGGAAGCAGCTTAGAAAACTTTGTGTGGATACTCTGGATTGTCTGCAAACCTCCACTGTTTCCCTCTTCCTCTGGTACCATTTTATCTGGTTCTTGTCACAGCTTTTGAAAGGGTTACACAGTTCTTGCATCTGTGTGTTGGTTTACTAGGAGTTTTCTGGTTTTGGTTTTTTCCCCTTTTTAAAAAACACCACTCTTCTTATGCAGAAGCTCTTGATTAGCCAAGAGCTGCCAAATGACGGCAACATCTCTGTCAACATGTTGCAGCACTTCTTTGCTGAACAGTTAGGTTTAAGAGTGACGCATAGATGCTGGAATTGATGTTGCTAGCAAAGCAGTGTTGTGGCGAAATCTAAAAATGCTGATTAGAGATTTTGTTTTTTTAGCAACATAACATCAGCCCTCTTTTATTTTATAATTTCTATGGTTAAAATGGGAACTTTAATGTATCTTAATTAAAACATAAACAGTAATTCTCCCTCTTCCTCATATTCATGTCTTTACAATATCCTTTCTGCTTTGGAGAAGTTTTTTTTCTTCATTATAGTTTCTGCTTTGCATAAAAACTGCAGAGCTATCATGTTATTATTTTCCTTCATGATTAATTTCTGTTAGCCACAACCTTATTTCAGGAAAGGAGGAAAATATTGATACCATGAAAGGCAGCTTCATGTGCGTGTCCTAAGAAGGTACTGAGTCAGAAACCATGTTTTGTCTACAAGCTGTTTTTTTAGTGTTTTGCTCTGATAAATCTGTGTTGATGTTCTTTGAACTGTTCACAATTTACTTCAGTATACTTCTATAAAATAGCCTCTGTTTTTGCTTTTATTATAAGCATATGCTTTATTAATCTGTCCCTCGTTCTTTAAATCCACATGCTGTGAGTATAAATGTGAATTATAAATATTACGCAGAAGGTATTGGGAATTGGAATTTAAATGCTCACCACTTGTGATGAGTAACCAAACAAACCAAAAACCTAATCCTGCCACTTCTCCCAAATTTCAGTTTAAAAATATTGTAGTTTATCTTTCCCCATGCTACCTTTCTTTGGAGAGCTGCAGTGGGCAGAGACAGGCGAGAAGTGTTGAGAAGCAGGTATTGTGTTATCATTAATTTTAAGATTATGAAACAATTGTATTCTCTTTCACAAAAACTTAGCTCCTGTGATGATTTTGGACACCTGTTAGCTTAGAAGAAAAGTAGTGCTCTAGGGCCGTCTTGGAATTGTGTTATCATTCTCACTGAAATGAAATCAAATCTTAATTAATGAGGTTTCCATTCTCTGGCTCTAATTCCAAAGGAATTGAAGGATGTGCTTTAACTTTATAATTAATTCTGTAGGCACTGGCAGTTTATAAACCTCAGACACTGAGACTTGTTCACAAGAATCTATGTGACTTCTTCATATTCCAGACAACTCGTATCAAGTTTTTTCAGTCATAATGAACTCACTTCAGAAACAAGAAGCTACCTGAAAGAGAGGGCTTAGTTCTATAAGTGGAAACAACATCTAAATAATGTCACCATTATGTCACCTTTAATGTCCTTGTTCTGTATTGGGCAGGTCTGAATCCATGGGGGGCCAAACGTAAATTCTGATCTCACTCAGTTAAGAACCGCTGTAACAATTTCTTACTCTCGTTTTTCCTTTCCAAACATAAGCAACTCCTGATGCATGGGATTGCTGCCTTAATCTGCTACTTTAAAATTTCTGAGATTAAAGGCAAGCTGATTTAGGGATCTATTTCCACTTTTCCTTTGTTTTTGTGAAAGCAAAGGGAACAAGAAAGGGAAAGCAGAGTAGAGCCAGCTTATAAAAGTTTGACTTCTTTGCTGATATTTGTAAGGATTTGAGCAAGAATCACTTGGATTCTTATGTAGGCAAAGATACTCCATGGATCTCGGGGCTATTATTCAGGGAAGTCCATGCCTATGATACTCTTACAGCATAAGTTTAAAGGAGAGGCAGGAGCATGAGAGTATCTTGAAGGAAACTGAATTGTGGATAGTAGGTATGCCTTCTTTCTTATGTCTCCTCTTCTTCTTACTTTCCCTGGATATTATTACAAAAGCAACCTAAAAAACAACCCAATAGAAAGAAAATGCTTTCATTTTGCAAGTGTTGGCTATTCTTCTACATCTGGTTAAGCTTGCACTACAAACAATGAGGTAGTGTTGAGTAAATAGAGCAGTACCTGTGCATTACAGTCAATAGAGCCAGTGCTAAAGATCACATTGCTAATGAAAAGTTGTCCTTGAAACAGAGGTAAGTGGGAGTGGGGGAGGTATAGAACACTGTGAGCGAGCGCTTGTGCTTAAATCGAGACTTTAAGAAATACTGCAGTCACAGCATTAATTAAAACCTAGAGTTTCGAAAGTATGCTCAACCTTGTCTTTCAGGCTGTAATGACTTGCTCTGTGAGTTGAGCTGATAGTAAGCAGCCTGTGAGGAGTGTGAGGCACCATTGTAATCCTGCTTGAAATGTAGGTAAAAGGTTGACAGAATATGGATTATTTTTTTTTTTGCATTATTAATGTTCAGAATTTCCTTTTCCCTGAAGACAGACTCCTAAATAATCTATGCTAACAAATGCTATGGTGTTCTGCAAGATATGCTTTTTTTGGGCATTATTTTGTTGTTTTTGTTAGCTAGTGGTCTCTTTCATGCAGGTTAACTTAAAGGTTAAGACTTGTTTTATCTCAGTAAGTGTTTCCTTATTTAACAGTTTCCGGACATATAATACATTAGTAAAGTAAGTGCAGAAATGGTGAAATTCTTATGTTGCTGGACTGGGGTGCTTTATCTTACACAAGGCTAACGTCAAGTAGCTTATTTGTGGAGTACTCTGAATATTTCAACACTCTCTTATTAAAACAGATTGTGCTTTTGAAGATAAAAGCTGTGACCTGATTGCTGTGACATTTAGATGGCCTGAACCATTGTCTTGACTTTTATGCTTAATGCATTACCTGAATTAGATGCTGTAGATACCATAGCTGGAAAGCATGCAAATAATCTGGTGTTGCAAACTTCCAGCTAAGAAATAATTAATCAAAAATGGTCATAAAATGCTCAAGTGGCATGACTTGGACAGATCTTTGTCTTGGCAGAAGGTTAGATTTTTGTGTTCTTTCCTAGGAAGAATTAAAACTTTTAGTTAGTGTGTTACTTTATCACACAGAGACCCAGGCCCAATTAAAATAATCTAAGGAAAGAAATAATGTGGATGTTTCACCCTAAAGACAGTTTATCACAGTCCTGAGTTACAATGGTCTGTTTTCTATGCTCTACGAACTGTCACTGGACAGACAACACATGACAATGTTGCTCCATTTCTGTATTTCATATTCTACCTGTTGCTGAACCACACTAAACAAACCTGGTTTTATGTAGAAAATTCACTGTAGACCACCCTCACCTAAGCTTAAAGTTTTCAGTCCCTCTGTGTAATTCTGAAGGTATATGATGAATTTTAAAGTACTTTTCTATGGAAGGATATGATACACTTGAAGAGTACTGTCCATTTTTCTCCCTGGATAGAAGTTGTTATCTTAAATAGCTTAAAAATGTAATTCTGTATTTTTTAACTACTTCTTCTTTTGAAGATTTGCAACATTTAGAATTTTATGGCAGAACCCCAAGCATAGGATAATTGAGACCTTAACCCTGTTGCTTTTGTTAGCTCATGCCATGGGTGGAAAAGAATTCATTTTTTTTTCTATGAGAAAGGCAACAATATGAGTTTATGTCTACACACACACCCAGTGTAGATGAAACTGTTTTGGAACAGCAGCAGAAGCAGCAGGCTGTGTGGTACCTGGATGGCTGTTGTTGCACCTCTATTCAGGGAGGAATACAAAATGATGACAAGATTAGTTAGTAAGAAGCAGCATAATATACTTGAGGAGAAGACAGTCTGCAGTGCGAGGAGAGCAAACCTGCTTTTACACTTGCGAATTCCAGAGTTGGACGGAAACTCTGACAGGCTTTGGGTAATAGATACATCTCTCTCTCTCTCTCTCTCTCTCATACATGTATAGTGGCCATTGTGACTGGTATCTAATACAGTTTGCAGTACCGCAAGAGGCATAAGGTGATATAGATGATATAGGTGATACAATAAGATCTACTTGCAAAGCAAAACCTCCACAGTGGTTTTTGCACTTTTGTTTTCCAAGTTGCGTAATACAGCTCTACTTCACTCTTAGTACTATTTGCTGCAACAGAATTACTTATCAGGAAAGTAATTCTGCCACAATTTCTGTAAAGACGCTCAATTTCACAAACTGCCAGTGCCTACACAATTAGTTATAAAGTTAAAGCACATCCTTCAATTCCTTTGGAATTGGAGCCAGAGAATGGAAACTCCGCTAATTAACTTTGACTTCATTTCAGTAAGAATGATAACACAGTTCCAAGACGGCCCTAGAGCACTACTAATAGAACCTTTTCTTCCAAGCTAACAGGTGTCCAAAATCATCACAGGAGCTAAGTTTTTGTGAAAGAGAATACAACTGTTTCTTAATCTTAAAATTAAGTTTCTTCCCAATATTTTAGTGCTAACACAATATCTGCTTCTCAACACTTCTTGCCCATCTCTGCCCACTGCAGCTCTCCAAAGAAAGGTATCGGGGAGAAAGATAAACTACAATATTTTTAAACGGAAATTTTGGAGAAATGGCAGGGTTGGGGGTTTGTTTTGTTTTGTAGGCATAAGGTGATATGTAACTTGACTGGTCGTATTAAGCACAGTTATGTTGTCTGTGGCATGCTGGAAATGAAAACCATGCTTTTGTTCAGGCTAGTCCTCGGTCACTAAATAATCTCTGGCATTAGTGTTCAGTAGAGCAAAAAATTGCTTTCCTCTTAATAGGAGAAATCAAACTGGCAATATGGGTTTTGAACTTCTCTAGTGTGTGGACCTGGGCTTCTCCTGTCATCTTTTGCAAGTTTCCCCTGTAAAGAAATAAAACCAAGAGGCAGTTTCTTTTTCACGTTTTTGTGTTTGAATAATATCTAAATACAGTAGTTTTTCATATTTTGCTAGAAGGGGAAAAAAGAAGTGAGCTGCAGCTTGTGGCTGCACTGTGGCTTACAATTTTGTTTCTTATTTTCCATACAGCAATTTCAGTACAAGGTCACCCTGTATCCATTATCAGCCAGGTGGAATGGCAGTTTGAGATGAACAAAGGCAAGGGCTTACTATAGGATTCTCTGTTTAAAAAGTTACCTAGCACAATAAAGGGTTATCATACTTGTAAATACTGCTGAAATGCAGTCTGTGCACCTCCCAGTAGTATTGACATGCTTTGAATTCCTCCATTGCATGGATAAGGCTGACATTATCACCAGGTTTTGAAGAGTGAAGGAGCAGAAAGCTGCCCATGGAGAGTATGGTAAATAAATGTGAAACCCTCATGGGTGTAGGGTCTGAGTCACGAAGTCCAAATGAAAATATTTCCCAGTTGACATGTCATGGTATGTTGTATATGTTCAAGCTTAGTATACCAAACCTGTGGCTTGTTACTCTTGAGATTTCCCATGCTCTGTCAGGGCCTGAAAGTCTTAAGGGAGACTTCAGGGTTGCTGGATGTTTGTTTTTCAGTGGTGCTCCAATCTTGCTTATGTTTTGGTGGCAGAAAGTTCTGTTAAGCAAATTTGACTGCATATCACCTCTTGATTTCCTCCCCTTCCCCTCCACCCCAAATAACGCGTCCTCCCCCAAACACACCCACCCACATGTATGCACTATGGTGGCACTGATGTAATGATCTTCAGTGTAGCTGCAGAGTAGGCAAAGCAGAGAGAGTCCAAAGATCAGAGAATGACACAATAGCTGAGGTCAGAAGGGACCCATAGATGTCTTCTAGTCCAACTTCTGGAAAGCAAATTCAGCTAGAGCAGGCTGTCAAGGACCATGTCCAGATGAGTTTTGAATACCTCCAAGGATGGAGACTTTGCAAGTTCTCCGGGCAGCCTGTTTTAGTGTTCAATCACTGGAGATCTCCTTTCAGGAACTGCACTTATAACTGTATAATTGGTTTTGGGTGTTCTCTGGCAATATATTGTAGAGTACTTTCCATAGAAGCAGGCTTTGAGGCAAGAACTGCGATATCTTTGCCTATTGAAGCAGAGCTTGTAGTAGAGAGTCTTCAGAGAGACCTTTTGGGGGATTGTCCTTGGTTTCCCATGCTTCTCTTCCCTGAAAGGAGGCAGATCATTGTTGTATGCCTTATGCTACAAGCAAAGAGTGACCCATACCAAAGGCCTAAAAGAGAGTCTAAAGCTCCAATGTAGTGACTTATGGTAATGTCTAATAAGTAATGATTTAATTTTTTTTAGCATAAGACTGGATATTATACATGGTTATGAACAGTATGGCTTTAGTCAAATCACAGTGATATTTGTTTCAAAGTGGTAGTACATATGATGTTATAATGTGAAGTACATGGTCTCATTGCCAGGAGAGCTGCAATTGGAAAACTTCTAACATCTCTCTTCCATTGACAATTTCCATATGAGAAGGGTGAGAGTATGCATGAGAGTGAATGCTGATATTCCTGGCTTGAAAAAGAAATGCTTTATGTCGTTGCTACTTAAGTTGTTTTTACAACATAAAACACCACTGTGTCTATGTGAGTCTGTATAGATCTGATAATATTGTGTTTTGGTAAATTCTGTTTGATAATCTGTATGATAGAGTGTGAGCTGTAGTTCTCGAACTCTTTTTTTCTAATGAAGTGTAACAAATTTCAGGACTTAAAGAAAATGTTGAGAAATATTGAGTTGAAATTTAGAAATAATTGTATAAATTTAGAAATTTTCCGCTTTGCATGGAGATGTGTGCTGGGCAGAGTGGAAATTTATTCTTGATTTCTTAAAATTAATATGGAGAAACCCCCCCACATGGAACTGTTTTTCCAGGTTTGAGCAAAAGAGATTTTACCAGTTCACGTTCGTGTGCCTCAGATACAACCTTTTTGTCTCAGTGTATTTTATAGATCGGTGGAGTAATATTGGTAATATGAATTCTTTAAGCTCAAAGAAATGTATTGGAATATGTGAGCCAAAATAATTTTTCCTCTGAGTTATTCCTGAAAGTTTTCCTTTTAATAATGACCAAAAGATGTCACTCCTGAATAAGTTTGGGTTTGTTGTCTTGTTTTTTTATTGTTTGTTTGGTTGTTTTTTTTTCTCCAAAAGACTGATCTAGAACACTAAGCCTGTTCAAATTTTTTTTACAAGATTTATTCCAAATCAAGTATCTTCTGTCTGTCTTGCTGTCTTAATTTTTGGCTGGATGTGTGATTTGTCCTGTCATCTAAGTCTAAAGGTGGTATAGAAGTCAAAATGAGCACTTTTTGATGTGCTAATTTGGCAGAAACTTGATTATGTATTCATGTATAACCACCAAATTGTTATTTCTGGGCCTGTCTATTTGAACCAGGTCCTCACAATGTGAAAACCATCCTTTGTGTAAAGAATATCGATAATCTAATAACTCATCTTTCTACTTGGGAATAGATGCATGTCTAGCCTAAGTGTGGACTACAAGATAAGCTGCTTTCTGAATTTTTGTTATGCTTTAGCATAACATTCCAGACTTGGTTAAATTGCAAGGATGCCTTTAATTCTGAAGCTTTGTGAACAGTTTTGTGTCTTGTCTGGTTCTGTTAGCTGTGGTGGGTCTTTAGGTCTAAAGAAGCAAAACAGAAATTTGAAGATTCACTAGGTACTGCTGGAGGTCTGATGAGTATGAAGCAGCCAAATTTTCTGTTACTTCTCAGAGGTGAAATAAAGAGAGAATCCCCCAAAATATCTTGGTGTTTTAGAAATGGTTCAGTTGACAGCATGGGTGTGTTCTGCAACTGAACTATCTCAGTATTTCACTACCATGCCAGGCACAGATACAGCGCAGATGCAGTGGCCTTTCTCAAGGATAAGAGCTATTTTTAGTTAGGGAAATGGGAATAGCCAAATAGCCAGAGGTTTATTTTAGTACTTTGTGCATCATAACTATAGAAAGGGCTTAATGATGAATCTCGTTGTTTCTCTAAGATCCACAGCTTTGTTCAGTTATAGTTAAGGCAACACGAAGGGGGCTGTGTCATTTCAGCCACTTGGGATTCATTTGCAGAAAACACAGCAGCTTGTGCTGGCTTTCATCCAGCTTTGCTGCTGGCGAAACATGTCTCTTCACTCTCTTTGTACTCTCGGCTACATGACCAAAATCCTGTTTAGCCAGTTTTTCAAACCGGTGCTCAGACTCTGTCCTTCCCCTCTCACCACCTTTTCTCTAAGAATTGATTTAAGTTTCGTGGAGGTAAATGTACAGAGTAGTTTGTTTGATTCTTCCTCTTCTCTCGATTCAGTTTTTTCATCTCAATATTGAATTATCGAACAGATTCCTTTAAATGTGGAGTGATTCATCAAAGCTCTATTAGAGAGACTGATCTGGTGGGTGGAGGGTGATGCCAATACATTGTGGTTCTTGCAGTCGAAATGAGGTCTGGCTGCAAGATGCAAACAGTGGTAATTAACACCCTGTTGCTATGAAATGAGTAGATTAACAGGGGAGACAGGGTGTGTGAGCTAGGTGGAGGAAGTCCTAAGGTGGGGCAGTTTTGCATGCTAAGGTGGGGGAGTGCAGTGCACCAAGATGAATGACAGGAGGTAAACAGCTGAGACGGTTTTTATTAGTGGAGTGAAGGAGATGTGGATAGAATTTACGAAATGACAGAGTTGTGGACAGGTTGTTCAACATGTGAGACAGAAAAATGTAATGTAAATCTGGCACTGGTCTTGACTTGTCCCTAGCTTGTTTCGTTTGGGTGTATGCTGGTTTGAGGTTGTTTTTTGAGATGCTGCCTGAAATTTATAGTGTGAAAAAGGAGGCTGAAGATGGCTTTTCTGCAGGAAAGCTGGATTGCTTAACTTATATTTTAGCGAGGCTTTATAAACACATCTGCACTGCTTGCTTTAGTTCCTTTTGATATATGTGATAGACTGTGTGTATTGCCTGAATGACTTAAGGATCCGGTGTAATCTATAGTGACAAGAGCTGGTCCACAGCTATGTTTTTCATACTTAACCTTTCCAGAATTTGGAGACATCTCACACAGATGAAAGAAGCCAGTTCAGGCTAATCTCCAGTATCTGTCATTCCTCTGTGGCAGTGTTATGCTTGCTATTTTGCCCCATGCTCTTCTCCTAGGTGAATCTTCCCATTTACGTGCTGCTATCCTATTCCTCTCCTCAGTTAACTCATGGGATAGTTGAGCTGTTTTGGGTCAGAAGGACTGCTTATGTCTCCTGACTATTCTTCCCACACTCCTTTTGCCCTCTTCTGGAGCAGCACACCCCAAAGTTTGAAAAAGGCAGTTTTTAAAATAGATGTTTCTAAATAAGCACTCAGCAAGGCCTGCCAACCTTGTGGCATTTTATCTAAGGCACTTTACGCTGCTAGCCTCTAGTAAGAAAAGTAGAGAATTGTTTTGACATGTCAATTGTCCCATTCCAAGGAGTTTGTAATGTTAAATGTTATCACTGACATTTAATAAAAATACGCAGTGCACATACATAGGTTCCATTAAAAATAAAACCAAATGCTGCCTCTCATGCCTTCTTTAGACCTTAGTACACTTATAGTATTGGGCTTCCTGGTGTCCTTATGCAATATTTTACTCTTCTTGATGTTTCATTACGAGGGGCTTCTGAAAATAGCTGTGTTGAGTATCCAGCTTTTCAGCTGTACATTGTGTGGGAAACACCATCTAAAAAATGTAAATATTTCAGTGCAACAGTCTTCATTTTTACCAACTTGTCTTGCATTATTTGGCTTGAGCATTTCTTTGCTCATCCAGACATTTTTCTCCTTTTGTTTTCTAACTTGGTGAAGACTTTTTGAACTACAGTTCTTATGTTTTATTTGTAAAACAAGAGACTGCATACATCTGCTGCTTCCCTCAAATTGTGTGTGTTGGATTTCTTTGTCTCTAGTCAAAATAGCTCCCTAACTGCACTCTTTATATGGGCTCTTGTGCATCTTCAGAAGACAGGGTACAAAGTTGAAGGTTTGGGGAGTGTTTTATTAGTGTTCATCAGTAAGACTTGGTTCCTTTTGGCAAGAATCCCTGTACACCTTCTGGAGGCTAATTCCTATCACTGTTTCCAATTCCTTTTTACAAATATTTGCTCTTTACTGTGTCCAGAATCATAACAGAAAGTAATAAGGGGCTGCATTTAGTAAGAAAGCAATTCTTCTTGTTTCTGTTATTGTGGTGAGAATATTTGTTTCTGGCCTGTGACTGTGGCAGTCCCCAGAACTGCATTTCTGAAGTGGTTCCTTTTGAGTCCTCTGGAATTTTCTTCTTTTTCTGGTGTTTACACATCAGCTGAGGTATTTTGAGCACTCTCAGATCTCAATTTTCTGACTTTAAATGATCTTTAAACAATGACTTGCTTTATAGCCTCAGGTTCTTCAGGGCTTCAACTTGTGGTAGGAACACAACCTGAACTAGCAATCAGGTAATGTGTGAAGAATTGAATAGTAAAGGGGTTTCTGGGGAGGGGTATATTTAATCCTTCTTAAAGTTTCAAATATATTCTGTTTATTAAATAACTTCATTTTTATTGATATATTTGTATCTATATCTGTATATATATATATGCATATTAAGCAACTTACACAAGATGCTGATGTAAGTGCCTCTCCTTAGCCAGCTGTGCCCTTCAGTTCTCTGTCTTGATATGTAGTAGCCACTACTACAACATTTCTGAATTCAAAATGGTAGTGGAGCACTGGTTAGCTGTCCGAGCCTAGGAAAGGGCCTGCACTGGATTTGAGCAGTTATTTTGAAATAAATCCTGGGTAATCATGTCTTTGCTCCTACTAAATCATGTTCAATACATGATTTCTCTCTTGTGGAGCCTTACCTTTGGGAAGCAGGTGCTGCAGCATTTGTCCACACTGAATACTGTGTAGCCGTGGGATCAGATCATTAGGACATCATCTTTCCTGAGCAGAGGCTGTAACTGTGTAAAGTGTCACATATGTTGATGATAAAACAAACCAACCCTCTTTTCCCTCCATACACAGGTTAAAAGGCAGCACAAAGATACTGTCTGAGTTTCAGATCAACTTGTAATTTGCTTTTGGGGGTGGTTGTTTTGGAATTGTAAGCTGTTGCTGAGAGCAGTGGGTGGCTCCTGCATCATGATGTTAATTATTGCTTTGTTTGTGAGGTGATGCTTTCCTGGGAGGGAGTAGCATCAAGAGGGAAGCTTAGAATAATTATATTTGTCGTCTTGAAAGTTAGCTAACAAGCTACTATTTACTGATTTGATAAATGGAGGTACTATAATACACTAGTTGACTATTATGAGCAAGGAATTTAACACTAGTATGGAGTAATAAAAGGCTAGAAGCTGTTGTATAAGGATGGAAAATAACATTGAACAAGAGAGGTGGAGCCCTTTCCTCTGGAGAATAAACCTATTGGGGGTTATCCATCCTACAGGCAGAGAATAATTTTGGTTTATCTAGTAACATCTTCTTTGTAACATTGTATCACCACCAAGAACTTTCATTGGCTTTGATCTGAGTTGATTATAGTTTCACTTTTGAAGATAGTAGACCACAATTTATTTGACTTTTCTTAGCATATAACTTTTGAAACATGAGTAAATCCTGATGGGTAGTGTTTTTCTTTTTGGAGTTCAAACTAAAAAAAAAAAGACATTTTTAAGGACATAACTGAAATCAAAGGTTAGTTCAGATTTTGAAAATTATCAGACCTTTCATATAAACTCCACTATTACAAAATGCTGAATTATTTTATTTAAAAAAAAAGTAAATAGTGTTGTAGTATTGGTAAGTGATCCTTTTATGGATTTATCTGTATCAGTCAGTACAATGACATTTACCACTTTGTTTTTCAGTTTAGTCAGCTGGTATCCAGTGATTTGAAAGTACTTGGAAGGAGCTCTTACACACTCTGCAGTGATGGCCAGTTACTCATTCGACAAGTCCTCCACCCAGAAACATCTAAGAAGGTATGATATCAGAACTGATGCAGAAGGGCAGTACTGTGTTTTGAGGACATCAGAGAAAATAGCTTATATGAGTCTGACATGAGCAATACAATTCAACCTTGGGAACTATAGTGTTCCAAGAATATTTAAGGTTATCCTTTCCCTGTCTCAACTTTTAGTTAACAGAATAGTAGTTCTTGACACTTGCTCTTGGGAAGTCAGCTACAGTACTTGAGGACTCACAGATGAGCATAATGAAGAGGAAAGACAGGATAGAGACAGGCACAATACAAGCACTTCGAATTCTGTGTCTCAAGAAACAGAAGCAAAGGTACAGGTCTAACCTCATCAGAGGTGACGGAAGGCTGTTGCTTTGTTTAGGCTTGAGGTAAACCACAAGTTCTGTGTGGAGCCATGGGTTTCTACCAAGATCTGAAATTGGTAGGAACCATGTGTCAGTGCCCTGTATAAAGTAAACACACAGGCAGTGACTTGCTCTGGAGAATGGTAGTGGTTCCTCACCTGCATTTATTCAGCAGGAAGCAGTGCTACAGCATATTTGCTACTCCCACATGAAGCAGCAATTTCCACTCCAAGTTCCTATGAGGGCTTAGAGCAAGCTGTCTTGCACAGGGAGAAGAATCTTGCCTTTATGGGGGGTGGTGGCTCTTGAGTTAGCCTGCTTGGCAGGGTCTGCAGAAACCCCACAGAAATGGGAGCTGCTGACATGGAAGGAGTTGACTGATCAGTTGTGGTTTTTTCTCTATATAAGGGTATTGGCTCATGCTGAGTTTCTACAAATATTCGTTTGGCATTTGTGTTATATTAAAACATAACACTGTGACTTTTTATGAAAAGCACGTGTTTATGTAGAGATGAAGCAAGTAAGGAAACAGGAATGATATTTAACATTCAAACATGATAGTACTTTTTTTTTTGGTGGGTAATTCTTTTACTTCCCTCTTCAAACAAATGGACTAAACAAAAACACTGTAGTGTTGTGGAAGAAAAAATTGCCCATACCAGATCAAGGAATGAATTTGATCAAGTTTGAGTATCATAATATTGTATTTCTTTCTCTTTTTCCCTCTTTTCTCCTTCAATATTTTTTTATTTGTGAAAGTTCATTTCTCCCTGCACATTAAATGTTACTAAGCCTCAGATCTTAGCTCTTGCTATTCCTACCATTCCAAGAAGTATTACCTTGTGACTTTTAATTCTTTATTTACAAAGGTGGGTGCTGTTTGGCTAGACCAAAGTCAAACTTCTATATAGCAAAACAGTTTGAGAGTGTGAGAAAGTAGTGAATTAGACCAGAATTATTTGGTTTATTCCTTGAAAATATAAGCTAATGTCGAAGTGAAGGGCTGCTTAAACATTTGTTTAATAATATTATATAGTTAAAGTTCTTATCCAATAGACAGCAGTAATGAATAAATGTCTTTAAGTTGCTGGAAGATATTTTATACACTGTAACAATATTTATTTAAACTTTGTTATCATGTTTTGGTACAATACTGCTTTTCAGTGTAGCCACAAAACAGAAAATACAGTATCTTAAATGGCAGTATTTATAAAACAGCAAAATCTAGGGTTTTGTTTTGTTTTTTCTTCCCCAGCCATCTTCTCTAGCTGTTTTGCACAGGTCTGCCTCTCAGAAGCTATTTGGGTTTGCTCATCTAGAGATCTAATTCTGTAAGGCTATGGAATTTGAACCGTGTTACAAAGGAATTAAAGTGGTCTATCATAGACAAGCTGATGATGTGCAACTATGCGATTTATTTTTTTTTATAGTGTCTCATTCAGTCCAAAAATATTAATTGGAATTTAAAGGAATGCTGTGTACAAAACAAACTTTTTGCCTTCCTTGTAGAACTTTCTGCTGTCAGACTGCTTCTATTCCTTTTATGATCTGCGCAAAGAATTTCACACTTGCTACCCTAGTTCAGCCGCCGTGAAAGATCAAACCATCAAGACCATGGCAGAATGTATCCTTTTGCTGCAGCTTTTACACCAGAATCAATTATGCTTCCTTAGGTTTTAGCTCTATGATAATTTCAGGTTTTATTCTCCTAAAGTAAGATGTGAGTTTTAAAAACTCACAGGTAAAATGGAAGGAATGTTTGCTTACGTGTGTGGTGTGGGGGGGTGGCTCTGCTTGTAATTTAATTTTTTTTTTTTCAGTTTGAGTCCAACACTGAGTTCTAAACCATATTTAGTAATTCCACAAAAGAAAAACATCACTTGCATTGATACCTGATCTTAAAGGAAAGGCTTAGCTATCAGTGGGCCTTTTCCCCATTGGCCTGCAGATTTCTGTTTGCAGACAGTAATAGTTCACTTGTATGATCCTGACTGGACTGAGTTTAAAACAAACAAACAAAAAAAATCAAATCAAAAAAACCCCAACACCATACATGTAAATTTTAGAAGGATTGTTGCGGTCCAGCTGAGTGTTGTTAAAGTTCAGTTATGTTTGAAGTGAAAGGAACTCATTCAGCTTTTTTTTTCACTGTTAACAATGAAATGATGTAAACTATCAATAGTTTTCAGACTGCTGACAGTTAAAGTGAATATTAACCAGTTTATGAGCAGAGTAACAAATGTCTAATGGTCACCTGTCCCTGCTAAGACCATTAAATTTGATTACCAGTTCTGTGTTAATATCAGGAAAGCTGTATGACTTGTTTACAAATGATTGCACAAGTCTGTTATTTTCTATAATCACCTGTTTAGATCTAGGTTTAGGGACAGATGAGACAGAGGAGGACTTCGGTGTGTGGCAAGTGAAAACCATGGTGGCTATCATTTTCAGCATGCTCTCTGAGAGTTGTAGTAAGTGAACTATTTATACAGAATGCTGAAATCTGCCTTTTCTGTAAGAATTGGCAGTGGTACTGTCATTCTTAAGTAATCTCTGACCCTGGTTATATTTAAACTTCCTGTTCTGTTGCAGATCACGTATTTACTGAGCCTGAAACTGTGAAATACAAGTATGAAACAGGTCCTTGGTAAGTGCCCTTGTCATGGTTGTTTACAACCAAAGATAGGTCTTGTGTATAGCAAGGAAAACTTGTGAATGGTTCCCCATGGTCACTGTGAAAGTAGGCTGGTTCCTGCGAACAGGAACAGTGTATATTCAGTAGTCTAGTGTAGGCAGACTATAGCTGGTACGTTGAGTGCTGTACTTTAGTCCGTCACTTTAAAGTCACTGCAAGCTAAATGCTCTTTGTTCTCTAGCTTCTGTTTTGCATGGCAGTGAGGCTGACTTATCTTACCCAGTGGTGAAGAAATATTTGTGAACTTTCCCTAAGTCAACAGGGGTAATGGCTAGTGCAGCTGAACTACATGGTGCTTCTGAAGAGTGGTCTAATACTCTGTATTGCCTATTGGGTTTAGGGAGAGAAGTAGAATGGTTCTTGGTTTTCAAATACATTGCAGTAACTGGAGAATGAACCAACTTAAACATAAGTAATATGTATTCATACTTAGGACTGCCTTGCAACTATCTATGTTGGATTGTTAGATCTTTCAAATAAAATTAATCTAATTCTTAGCACTTCACTGAGAGACAGTCTTCATATTATTTTTAAGGAGCTGCAATGTGGTGACAATACAGGGCACCATAGGCATTGTATTTATTAAAGGATTATCCCAGATATCTTTCCTTTATTGAAATAAGTTACAGAATTAGAAGAGTGTCAACAGCAAATATATATAAACACTCCTGATTTACAAGTTAAATTAGTTGCAAACTGAAATTTAGTAAGGTAATGGAAATGGAAAACAAAGATTAACGCTTACTTTGGCTTTTTTTTTCTTCTATCTGAGCAGTAGTAAATCTGAAACAGTGGACAGTGAGACAGTAATACGTGCCAGAGGTTTGCCGTGGCAGTCTTCAGACCAAGATATTGCTCGATTTTTCAAAGGACTCAACATTGCCAAGTAAGATGATAAGAATTTCTTGCTCTATCACTTTGTCTTTAATAGCAAGTTCTTTTAATATTTGTTTAACCCACATCTTCCACATTCCCCACTAGAGTCCTTGCTTCTACTGTCCTTCCCCACCCTGGCCCCTTCCCACTCCACTCCCCATGACCTCCACAGGTCATGATAACTGAACAGGTTTACCAGCCTTAGGTGTGCAAGAAAGAAGTTTGAAGTGTGTGATGAGGCTTACCAATTGAAAATCAATATAAGTTCATTTATTGCTAGTACCTTAAGGGAAAAACTTATTGCATGAATCCAGGCAGAGTCTGAGATGTAACAGAAGCTTTAATTTTGTGCCAACTCTTCAGTGTTCTACTATTCCTCCTAAACAGGATGAATTCAGAAACCTGAGTGCTGTTTGGAGGAAGTTTTCATATGACCAATGTGTGTGCATCTGTGTATATATGTGTGTGTATATAGAGTGCATTTAATTTAGCATATCTGTCACTTAATATATATTCCAGATTCTGAACACTGAGAAAAAATATTTTTTATTTAGAGTTATAAGGAAATTCAAATCTGCATCTCTGAGGTGATAGGAAGGGCTTGCCAATTTACATCTGCATGGAAGCTGAGAAAGTGATGAACAGCATGAAATCTTAAGATCTCACTGAAGCAGATTCTGCAGTATAAATTGTGTTATGTTAAAAATGAAATTAAATTGTGGATAGCAGTGATTTCTTTTTCAGTGTGTAAACTCCATGTTAAACTCTGATTTCTCTACTATTCTTACACAATTGTTTATTAAATGCATTAAAGATTCAAACTAAGTTTAATTTTGTTGGCTTTACCTTGCAGAGGAGGTGTTGCTCTTTGTCTGAATGCTCAAGGAAGAAGAAATGGAGAGGCATTAGTTCGGTTTGTCAATTCTGAACAGAGAGATCTCGCACTGGAAAGACATAAGCATCACATGGGTAGCAGATACATTGAGGTAAAAAGTAGTGATGTGAAAAATCTTTTGAGAGCAACCTGAATATTTTAAACTACACTTTGAAATAAGAACAAGCTCACTTCTGTTTTGCCAAATACTTTACCAAAATATAATTCTCTCATGTGGAAGAGTGTGTGTGTTTTAGAATTGAATGTTGTTGTATTCATGTGTCGTTTTTATGTTTTTTTTCTTTCAGGTTTACAAAGCAACTGGGGAAGAGTTCTTAAAGATTGCAGGAGGTAAGTGATGCTAGAGTTCAGTGTAATTACTGAAGTTCATAGGAGTGTTGTTCTAGTTGGTTTTTTTTCTTGGCTGAGGACACAAATGGATAATGAAGTAGCTTTTCCTGTTTTGCCTTCCAAGAATACTTGGCCCTGTCAAGTTCTAGTTTTACACAGTTGAATTTGAGCTGTGAGCAATTAGGCTGTGATGTTCAAAGACAGGTTTTGGTGTTTGGGAGGAAGATGAGCCTTTGCAGTGGAAGCATCTGTGTACCTTGTATAAATTCACACTAATCTCATCTTTGTTCCAATTTCATTAAAATACAGAACACTTTCACAGTAAAGGAGGTTCAGTTCCGAAGAGTTTATGGGGAGTTAGTAGTGTCTCGGGTCTTCTGTGGGTTTGTTGCTAGCTACTTTCCTCCCTTATTTAGCCTTAATGCTTTGCCACTCCTGTTTCCTATGGAATCGGCTGGCCAGCATGACTGTATGTTGTTGGCTGACCATATGTTGTTATCTTTTTACCAGGCACCTCCAATGAAGTGGCCCAGTTCTTATCTAAGGAGAATCAAGTTATCATCCGGATGAGAGGCCTTCCGTTCACTGCTACTCAGGAGGATGTCTTGGGGTTCCTGGGGCCAGAGTGCCCAGTCACAGGAGGGAAAGAGGGACTTCTCTTTGTCAAGTACCCAGATGGCAGGCCCACGGGAGATGCATTTGTGTTATTTTCCTGTGAAGAATATGCACAGAATGCACTTAAAAAGCACAAAGAAATACTTGGAAAACGTTACATTGAACTCTTCCGGAGCACAGCAGCAGAAGTCCAACAGGTTGTAACTATTGGCTGAGATTCAAAACTTAACAGTTAAAACATTCCTTCTAACACTTGCACACAAATATGTTGTAGACAATCACAAAAGTCTTATATTAAACATGTCAGGTTTTAGAAAGAGCAGTATGTGCTTTCTGATTGGCATGGAAAATTGTGCAGCATTGTTTTTTTACTGCCACTGTTTTGTTTGGTTTTTTTTTAACATCCCTCAGATTGTAAAGTAAAAATCTTTGAATAATTGTATTATACTTCTTAAAAGTTGACAAATCACAAAAATAATTCTAAAAATACACTAGACTGATAGTATTGTAGTAATGCTTCTTGAAAATCTGCAGTATTGTCTTGAAATTCTGGTCTCCGTGTACAAAATTTCCAGCTTTTCCTATAACTGCTTTGTTGGAAACTAAGAATTACCAGGATGCATCTGATTTTTGGTGGAAGGAAGTGAAATATTTGTTTTCCTAATATATTTTACTTTTTTCCTGCTGTCCTTCACCAGTTCCTATCATCGCCTTCTTAAACCGGTAAAGCCATTTTATTTTGGCACCAGCAACTTGAGCCTGCCGAAAATATCACGTTGCATTTTTCTGCCTGACACAGAATAATGCCAAAGGGATCCATTATGAGAGTTGATCTGGTCTTTGCACTGACCACTGGCTATAAAAACTTAATGTAGTTACTGTTTCAACCTATGTGACATGACAAGTATTTTCCATAGAAGGGATGGGCCAGGGAAAGAATATCCATGCTTGTAGAACTGCCACTTACCTTTAGTACTGTGATATGGAGATTAGAAAAGTCAAGAATCCAATATGTGTATTGTGAAGACTAAGTGAAATGGCAAGGTCTGTCACAGTGACCATGTCTTTGCTCTCACTTTTGTTGGGAGACCTTGATAAATCCATCAAAATGTCATTACTTCTTTCTCTATGACAGCTGCCTAGGGTGACACCCTAATTTTTTTGCTGCTTGAGCAAGAGATGATTTTTTAGGGAATTAGAGGCTGTTTGTTTGAGTAATTGCAAGAGGTAAAGCCAGCTCTCATCTACTCTGCCATACAAAGTAATTGGAATATTCTATACGCAATTGAGGGACGAGGTTTCTGGCCTGAAATGTGCTACAAGTAGGTTCTTGAAAAAAGCCTCCTATTGAGACAAACTCCCTAGACTGAATCATTATTGACAAACTAAAGCTGTATAACCTCTTTCTTGGTACCTCTTTCAGTGGAATGCACTTCTTTATTTCTGATAGTCATTGCTAAATATGTTTTTAAGCAGTAGGCCCCAGCAGCAATTTATGTTCCTTTTGTCATTTGGGAATGAGTCAATAAAGTAAAATGTTGAGGTCAAGGTCTCCTATAGTTCTTACAATTTATTTTTTTTTCCCTCCCAGCAGCCTGGGAGATGAGCATCAGATTAAAAAAACCAAGCACCTACACTTAACCAATCAGGTCTTATGAATGAATTGTATCTAGTGGTTTTACTTATTAGTTATTTCAGGTCTCAGTTCTTTTAAATGACTGTTTTTAATTTGCCCTAATTTAAATAAGAACTGTATGTGACAATACTGGTTTATTAGCACAAATGTAGTTTTTAGATGTTTTTGGGATATTCTAAAATGAACTGTAATCTGCCTTTAACTTTTTTATAATGAGATTACAAAGGTCTGTTATTAGGGTCTAGGATATTAAATTTGTAAGACTTCTACTCTCCCCTTTGAGTTTGAAACTTTCAAATGCCCAACAGGAAACTATCCACAATAATTTTGTTTAAGAAAGGGTTTTTTTCTCTGATGTTGGAAGTGGATTTATTTAAATATGTGAAATAGTATTGTGAGAATTGATTTGTGCTTAGCTGGTTGATGTGTAAATCTCTATCAATGTGCTTCTTTGCCAACAGGTACTTAATCGATATATGTCAACACCTCTTATTCCCACCCTCCCAACTCCCATCATTCCTGTCATACCCCCACCATACACCATTGCCACGGGTAGCATACGTGATTGTGTTCGGCTCAGAGGCCTTCCTTACACTGCTGGCATTGATGACATCCTGGAATTTATGGGAGACGCCACAGGTGATATTAAGCCCCATGGAGTTCACATGGTCCTTAATCAACAGGTAACAGTGTTTTGCATGGGAGGACTAACCTTCCAGTTATTGACCAGGGTTAGAAGTCAGGGTAGCTGACCTGTGCTTGGCTGTGCTTTAGATCTTCTATTTATCTGTTCTGTTTATCTGTCTTCTCCTCGTTTCTCTTCCCCTTTTACATACACATATGCTTTCCTTTCTATATATGTATGTACAAGACCAGGGAGGTTGAAGCTTGTTCTTTTAATGATAGCTTTATCCTGGAGGCTGTCCTACAGTCCCTTGTGTTCCAGTCCAGTGCTTCCCCTATTTGTCTTGTGTTAAAAATAAGCTCTATTAACCACAGAAATATTGAGGTATTAAAGAAAACAAATGTTCTACTATGTTTGTTTTTCTTTTTTGTTAAGAAAGTCAATGTCTGTCAGGTTGCAGAAAATCAGACCTAGAAATCAATTTTTAGTGTAACTATGGACCTTACTAAAGCATGTCTGGAGCTTTATGCTGTTGTATTATTACCAAAAAGTAGTTACAGGAAAGGTAAAGACAGATCCTTCCTCAAGCTTCACAGCAAAAGAATAAGAGACACAGTGGTAATAAACTGCATCAAGGAAAAATCCAATTGAGTGAAGAGCAAAGGAACAAAAAAAACACAGTAAGAAATTGGTTAAGCACCTCAACAGGTTCCCAGAGATGCTGTGGAATCTCCACTCCTGAAGGTGCTCAGATTTCAAGTGCAGAAGGCCATGAGTGGCCTGATGTAACTTGGAAGTTAGCCCTGCTTTGAACAGTGTTTGGATTGGAGGCCTCCAAACTTTGTTTCCATGCTAAATTATTCTCTTTCTTTCTGCAGAAGATGGAAGTAGTTAACTGGGTGCTGGTTACATGAGGCTTGCCTTTCTGCTCCTAAAAGTAGTAGTTGTTGACATATTAGTCATTGGTGCCAGATGAGGAATAGCAACACAGACTTTCAGTAGACATTTGATCTTGGTACTTTCTGTGTTCCTTGTGCACTGGGGGTTTTAATAACTGACTTATGATTATTTCCTTCCTTCCCCTAGGGACGACCATCAGGTGATGCTTTTATCCAAATGAAATCTGCTGACAAAGCCTTTATGGTGGCTCAAAAATGTCACAAAAAAATGATGAAGGACCGTTATGTGGAAGTATTCCAGTGTTCAGGAGAGGAAATGAACTTTGTTTTAATGGGTGGCACTTTAAATCGTAGTGGCTTATCCCCACCGCCATGTAAGTTACCATGTAAGTCTCCAATTCTTCTGCTCTCTGCTGCTAAAGGCTGATATGTGGTAGGTGCTGAAGCTTTGTGGCCTTTCATCTTTTGACTTGGGTTTTGCCATGATCAATAATCGTCCATCTGTATACATGCCGAGATTGGAATTGTTCCCTTTGGGCAATATTGGGACTGATCAGAGGCATTTTTATTGTATTTTCGGTGGTGAGTCGAGGGCAGCAAGGCCTTGCCAGTGAAATTGTTGCACACTTTGCTTTTTATGGGTGTACTGTTCTTCTGAGCTCTGCGGTAGACTTGCCTGTAGTGAAACCTACTTGGAATTAAAGGGTTTTTTCAAAGGGGGAGAGATTCTGTATTCTAGCTGCCAATGAGTGCTCTTGCTATCTTGCCTTAGAGCATTGAGAAGGTACTCTATGGGCTTATTTTTGAAGGAAAAGTCCCACTGGGATTACACACTAACAAACCATAGAATGGTGAGGTTGGATGGATTTTTATTTTTTTAATTTTATTTAAGATTACAGTGAACCTTATTGTGGAACTATAATGGAACTTTACCATCCTCATTAGTCTCACTACAAGATCACAAAGCAGATACCGATGTGTGTTTGCAAAATAGTAAAAAGCTGCCAAATATAGTATATAAAAGCGATTTGACTGCACACCAAGCCAAGCTTAATGTTCCTATAAAAATCAGGTAATTGTTCATCAAAATACATCAGACCAGTGATCTAGTAGGGTGTTCTTTTTTCTATGTGCTATATCCTAAAAATACTTTCTGAAGTTGCAGGAGGCTTATACGTGAAGACTCATGGTCAGCAGTTGTGGATGCCCATGTGTAGCTAATATTATGGTGCTTTTGTCCCACAGAGTACGACTTCTGTTAGAAAGAACAGGGGGTGTGTTGGTGTGCACGCCTGCTTTCTCTATGCACATGGCTTTATGCTTTCTATGAATAACTCTGAAGTTCCCTACTTTCCATTTACGTATGGACAAGGCTGCTCAGCTCTAGGAGCTGTGAATTCTTAGGAATTGCTCAATTTGGATGCCCCAGTTTTCATTGATGGTAATGTAGCAGAGGTCTCCAAGGGAGAGTCTAGAGAGCAGTTTTTGCACAAGTGTGATTAATTGTGTCCAGATACTATTAATCACATTGGAATGAATAATTCCTTTTCTATAGCAGAGATCTCCATCCTGATTGGTTTTTGTTGCTGTGTCCTGGTTGTTTTTTCTTTTTAGGTCTTTCTCCACCAGCTTATGCTGCTTTCCAAACAGCGGCTGTGATCCCAGCAGAGGCAGCGCTTTACCAGCCACAAGCTCTCTTGCCAACCACCAGGACTCCCCAAGCCTCCACAGCTGCTCCTCCAACTGTTACCTACTATCCAGCTCAGGCTGCTCAGCTGTACATGAATTACACAGCTTACTATCCCAGGTAACCCTGAGACTTAGCTGCTTCTCTTGACATTTCATCTCCACGGAGCATGCAACTGTGCGGTCACCTGTGAACAGCTCTTAAATCTGTACCTCCAGTGTAGATAATCCTGGGAACCTGATGTTCATCAGCAGAGGCAGTAACCATTTTAACTGATTCTCTGTGGCCTTGTAATGAAGTCCAGCTTTTCTGTAGATTCTGTTTGAATCTCATGATAACATTGGTCTAATATTTAACAGTGTTTTTGGCACTGGGGCAATGTCATCAAGGCGGTGCTATTTCTCGGCCGAATGAGAAACTGTGTCAACACATGCCTCTACCCTCATCCCTTAGTTTGTTCTTGTACTTACAATACTGTTTCCATACTGAAAGAGTCATCATAGGTGTGTACTAGGTTTGATTTCTTCTATCAGTGAGACCAAAGAACACTTTACATATGTAAGCAAAGCAGAAGATATCTACCTTTTCCCTTCCTACAGATGGCTCACTGAAGTCTGGTAATTCAGTCCATGAGGAAATAGCTTGTTCGTTGATAGTTCCTAGGCTTGTGACACTAGCCCGAGTATCTGGTAAATTGCTAGATAGACCCTGGCCAGAGATGCTACTTTACTCATTGTGTTCTGACACAGAAGTGCCAGATTTGGGCCCTTTCCTGCTTTTCATACTATGATTCTCCCTCCCGTTTTTTTTCCTTTATGGTTTTATTAACAACCTTACAAGAAGTCATCTATGGCTATTTTTCTCCTCCCCTGTGGAAAAAAAAATGCCACTCTTTATGTCTTCAAATACAAAATGTTAGCTGTTTTTCTTTCCCTCTCTTATCTGAAAATGAATTATCAGATGCTGAAGAGAAATGAAGAAAGTCCACAAAGCAGTCTGCATCGGGGCTACTTGTTTTTCTGTGTTTTTTTGGCTTATTCCTAAATTTACATTTTCATTTTAATCTTCTGTTCTGAGTACTAAACCCAGTTATTTGCTTTCATAACAATTTTGCCCCTCTTTCTCTTTCAGTCCTCCAGTATCCCCTACCACGGTGGGGTATATCGCAGCTCCTCCAGGAGCTGTAGCCGCTGCTGCCACTGCCACCCACACTCCAATTCTGCCCCAGCCTGGAGCGTTAGTCCGTATGCAGGGCTTGCCATATAACACAGGAATGAAGGAGATACTCAGTTTCTTCCAGGGGTATCAGGTTAGTATGCAGTCCTCATCCTTGATATTGTGTTTGAATCTCTGAGTAATGATCAGTGAGAATCAAACTGAGCAAGTGAGTGCTTCTGAAACTACTGACTGGGTGTTCAAGCTCAATGTTGTATATTTAACTGGCAGACTGAAATGTGATGTACAGTTTGCTTTATTTCTTATATAATAAATATAACCTAATTTGAAATCAGTGATTTAGTGTCTAGGGTTAGGGTTTCGGTTTGGAGAAGGAGAAAACATAGAGCCTCAGTGTGAGTGGGGCTGCCAAGGGGCTGCCGAAAGCTTTCAGTCCTGGCCACTTTTTGGTGGAAGTCCCAGGTAGGGTCATTGCTTGACTTTCAAGACTTAACTGTTAGAGTCTGCTGAGAGCAAATTTCTAGTACAAAAGACTGTGACCTAAGTGTGGTGACTTGCAAAAGGAAAGAGACAGATGCCTCTGTCAGACACTCTTTCAAGGGATAATTATTTTGGTTACAGGGAGGAACTTTTTCCATTAAAGCTGCATTACATTTCAACCTAAAGGAAAGCTGTATTTTTCAAACCATTTTATACTAATAGGAAATATTCTACATGTTATATGTAACTTCACACTGTATGTACTGATTCAATGTTCTATCAGTGAGCAAACGCACAAACTTATCTTCTTGAGGAACATTAAAAAGAAAAGCACCATGTACAAACGTTTTTTTCCAGCAGCACTTTTAAATTCATGGAACACACCTTTCCATGTCTTCTGCTTTTCATGTCAGAGGATATTGTATCTATAGCCATATTTTGTCATCACATGTTTACTAAAAGGAAAGATAATTGAATATGGTGTATTCTGGTGAGTATTTCACTTCTGTGGATAACTGCACTTACACAAATACCAAATCTGCCCTTCTGTGGGGATTCTGCCCTCAGAAGCCCTGACCTAAAATCATCTTGGTAGGTTTCAAACCACTGTTCAAGTGGTAGCTGTGAAAAGAAGACAATTTTTGCATGTTTATCCTTCAAGATTCTGTAGGTTGGATAACAGTGGTATTGCTAGAGGGCAAGATGCAGATCAATTCCTTGTGATGCATCACAGCAGTTAATATGAAACATTTGGGCATGGCATGTTTTCCTTTTTTTTCTTTCTTTAAGATTCTTAAAAGACAATGGACTTTAATTTGTAGAGCCAGATGTCTGCTATGTAAGTGAATGTAGACTGAGAATAGATGCTTAAATGTGTATTTTGTGTATTTGGAAGATACAGTGCTCTTCCTGTTGTGGCTTCTTTTCAAATGTTACATTTATGTTTGAAAGTAGTTTCGCATGCTTGGGTTTTTCAGTGGAAAAATGTGAAGGTTAGCTTATAAAAAGTGTCATGGATTTTGACAAATGTTAAAAAGAAACTAAATTTTATCATATTTTAAGGACTTTTTCTTGAACAGATTTTTTTTTTCCAGAGTTCAAAATAAATTCAATTGCTTGTGGCTTTCATGATTTCTAGACAGACAGTACTAAGCATTCATCTGTTGGTTAACCTTTTATTTGTTTATTTTTATATTTTATCTTTATCTTTTTTTAGCTAACTGGGGTTTTTGGTGGATGGGTGGTGGGTGTATTAAAACCTTAAGTGAGGAAGCCTATTTTCTAAATTGAAATTCAGCTAGAAGTCTAAGTGCACCATTGAAAAATGTCACCTGAACTTGTCTGAACCTGAACAGGTCGGTGACAATGTCTAGTAGCTCTGTCTTCCACTAAATCTTCAGTTTGATGAATCTGGACTTTGGGTCTGGTGCTGAATTTGCCCTTTGCCTTGTTTCTGCGTTTGGAAAGCAGTTCATAGTGTTTGTATTACACAATTAAATGTTTCAAATGAATAGAAACTTTGCCACAAGGTGAAAACTATATTCTTCTGCTGCAACCTCCTGTCATCATCAGTTACTGTTATTAAATTGGTCACCTCTTTGATTTCTTTAGAAGATGTTGTCCAAATGAGATCGGGTTCAATATCTTATAAAGGAGCCAAGGAATTATTTTGAATTGTTCTTGGAATCCCGCATGTGGTAATGCTAGTTTTATACTCACTCATTCCTTTAGGGGAAAAAGAGGTGGTGACTTACTGTCTTGGGACAATATCTTGTCTCTGGAGCAATAACTAATCTTTTTTTTTTCTTTTTTTTCCTTTTTCCTCTCTCCTCACATTATTTTTTCCTTATCTACTGCTGCCCAAGGATTTATTGCACGATGCTTCTGCTCATTTATAAAGTGGGCCCCTAATAATCATCAGTGGTTTGGGCATGGTTTTAATCTCTGTATAACTAATTGATGGTGGTATTCAATGGGGTTCAATGTTGGTATTCTGGGAACCAGATCAGAGATGCTGAGATTGAAGGGTGATTTTTGTCTTTGTGTGTCCTTGTCTGAAAGGAAGAGGTTTTCAGTTTTAGTTCTTGCTCTACTCTCTCCTGTTTTCTTCCTTCAGTTTTCATGGGCTCTGTATATTGCATGTGTGCACATGTTGCTACTTAAGTGAAAGCACCTTTTCATACCAGACCTGCCTCTTAAGAGATAGACTTTGCTTATCATGGGCTTCAACAAGCTGGTCTCAACATCAGTACATGCTTATAATAAATAATGTAAAACTCTACAGATCAGCATTTTAATTTTAGTTTATTTTTATCAGCACTGACTTCTTGTTTAGTGGTTCAGCAGCTTGACTGCTTCTTGTAGTTCTGCTTTCTTATTTTTATTGTTGAAAATTCTTTCCAGCTTGCATGTGTTTAATGTATCTTGCATTAAACGATCTTGAAAAACCTGTGAAGAATTTTTATAGTAAATCTTGGAGATGGTAATTTTCCGCATCGTGTTTCTGTATAATGTTGTAGTGTACTGTAATCTTCAAAAGAGCTAGTATTGGTACTCTCTGATTCAGTAAGTAATTCATATTAAACTGCTTTTTGGTTGGACTGTAATGCAACAGGGCCATTGATTTGACTCCAATCATATACTGGTTGCATAGCTAAAGGATACTTTAAAAAGAAACAGCAACAACAAAAACCAAAACAACCAAACCCACAACAGTAAAAACCCCACCATACAATTCAGATGGGGCAAAGGGATGACAGTAGTTGCTCGGAGAGGTGCTTAAAACACCAGCTGCTTAGCAGATGCTGGTCTTTGGGTGTTAAGTTGAAGTAAGGGATCTATGGATTTTCACAGGAAACCTCTCCTATAATATGAAAAATGTGATTGTGAAGAGACACTTCTAGAATTAAGAAAAATAATTCATATTTCAGATCCTATGGTGAAAAGTGAGGAAGAAGTAGTGCAAAAATAGTAATTACATGCATCAGACTTCTTGGTGTTACTTTAGGCCGTTACTCAGTACAGTTCTAGAAGCAGTGAGAGAAGTCAAGTAAACAAGGAAGGAATAGGTGTAGTAGTTGGGTGACAGAACTTTCTGTGAAGCTATTTGTGCACACTAGGACAAAATTTTCCACTAAATATTTTTCTTTATTTTCTGTCTAAATCCTCTATGGATTTTACTCTGTAGCCACTATCAATGAGAAATATTTCTAGTCTCCAAATAATTACTTTTGTTTTCTTATAAGAATACAGTTTTATTGTTTAGTGCTAACACTGATGGAGCTGGTATTCTGACGAGAACTTTTAGGTTTATGTACAAGTAGATGCAATTTAACTCTGCCCATGGTATGGGCTGACCAAAAGCCAATTCACAACCGTTGTCTTAGCTAGGATTCAGCATGCATTTAGTAGTAGTTGCTCGGTTTCTTGGAGGTTGGCATGGATGTAAAGTGAACTCACGTCTGCTTAAGAAAGACCGTGTGGATTAGTTCTTTGAAAGCAGAATTGTTATTTAGGTAAGTTGTGTATAAGTAAAGTAGAATGTTTCATTCAGAACTAGCGAAAAAATAAACTTGGAGAAGACTAAGACTTGGGGGCCACAGTCACCATCTGAGCTTTATTTAAAGCCTCCTGAATTTGCTGAAAAAGGCTAGGATGGAAATGTGGGGACTTCTTTGTGTACATGTTTTTATGTAAGAGAAGCTTAAAATAAACACTATTCTTTAAACCTGTAGTGAGCTTAGGTGCTTTTTATTTGCAGCTAAAAAGAGCTTTTGCAGTATATTAAATCCTCCAAGTTTTCAGAGACGCAGAATTTGAGGCTCATTGTTGCGGGGGGAGGAGGGTGGCTTGTGCTTAAAACAGTAATAAGGAAATGAAGAGAAGTGGATGGATGGCTAAATTCCAAGAGCATTAACAACATTTCTCTCTTGTATCAGGACAGCAGCCTTCATTGTTACTGACTTTTTAGGGATTAGCTTTTTTCTCTGAAATGGATGCTTGAACAAAGAAGTATTCTCTATTTCCTATGGGTTCCTTTGAAATCTGATGCTTCGTAGTCTGAGAGGGATACCCCATCGTCTGTGTGCCAATTCTAGGCATGGCACCTTCTGATTAGGGAAGGGAAAGGAAAGAAGATGTGGTAGAGGAAGAATTCCCACTTTACTGGTATTTGAAGTCATCTGGCAATATAAACTTTATTATATGCTCACCTCATGCACTCAGAATATAGTATGCTGTTTGTTTTGCTTTATTCCTAAATTTATCTTCCACCTGGAAATGTTGCCTGTGTGAAGAAAGCAGCTGTGAGACTGGGTGCAGTAAATTAGTGGTTACTAATTCTGTCTGCTGCCTCCCATGCTTGAAGCAAGAGACTGAAGTGGCATCATCTTCAAGCTGTATTTTTGGGAGCAGCCATTACCTATTTCACTGTCTGTTCCACAGAGCGTTCAGGTGGTTGCCAGTGATTGTGTCAACACTCTTAAGGTACAGTTGATACCCTAAATTGACCTTGCCAATAAAGTATAAAAATAATAAAGTATATTTCTCTTGACTCCTATGCCAAAGGTAGCTGTTACCAAGTCATCAAATCAGATTCCATATTCCAGACTTACTACATCTAGACCTTTTTTCAAAGTCTGAGAGCTGGATTTTCTCCCTTTGGGTACTGTTTTGTGATAGAGTTTATTGGTAGTTTAGGCTAGAATTGCAGTTGCAATGCTGAAGTGGCCACCTTGCCTATGATACTTTCCTTTCCAGGTGGGAACTATTTTTATCTTTCATTTTCCCTTGTTTGTTTTTTTTTCCCAGTTGGGGCATATCTAAATATACTGTCCAATTTTTAATTTATTTTTTTTTTTTTTAGCAATGGGTTCTTTTTTTCTCAGTTGCTTTGCACATGCTGTTTTAGCCTGATCTCTGAATGTCCACTGCAAGAACTGCAAAAATGAAATGGAAATCAATGTCTCGCTGGTTAGTGACCTGGTTAGATCTGTGCACAGTCTGTGAGGGGACAAGGACAGTCTCATAATCCCCCTTAATGTAGGAGGTATTTCTAAAATAAATAAATTGGCTTGAAGAAAAAGATAAAATACATGTACAAGAAGAGAGAATAGTGTATTATCTCTTTATTAACCAGTCTCTCTGATTCCTATCACCTTAAAAAGCTTTCCACTGCTGTAAGCAGAGCAGTCTGTCTGGGAGATGCTACCATGCTGGAGGTAATTGTAGGTCAGAAATGGTCATCTCCTTTAGGAGAGAGGAATTAGTGTTACTTAATATACATCTGTCATTTATTATTATAGTCTATTGTAATGTGTTATTTAATATACTTGAAATATCTTTGCCATTTCAAATGTTAATACCTCGAAAGGTATTTCCTGGTGCTTTAAAGAAGCAACATGTCCTTCAGGAAACATCATTTTGCCATTATTAACAGACATGTCTTGAGCTATAAAAGTCCCCACTGTCACAGGGGAGATAACAAGAATGTAGGGAACAGGAAACGCCATTCTTCACTATTCAACACAATCTCTGTTCAATCGGTTGTGGTTTCTGGGTCAGGATATCTGCATATTCTTCCTGCCATCTTGCAGCCTGCCATAGAGCTAATTGTTGACCCCAGAATCTTATTTAGTAACCACTTGCGAAGGTTTTATTGTGCTTCCTTCTCCTAGGTTAGATTCTAAATGCTAACCTTGGTCCATACATAGTTTCCGTGTTTAGTTTCCATCTTTCTTGATTCTAGCTCCTGTCTCTGATCACTGGAAGAAGTCAGTATAGCACTAGAGTGTATGCTGACAACCATATCTTGATGTCCTTAGCATCTGAGGCTGACTTTTTCTAAAGGAGCTCTTAATATAAAACCGGTATTCTATGTGATATTCTTTACTAGACTAAGCTAGGCTTCTGGCTGGCTCCTTCAAGGGGAAAAGATAAATTGCTTTATTGTCTGAATTTATTTCTGCATTCTCCTTTGGTCATTCTGGGAAATGGGTCTCCCCTGTTCATCATCTATGAGCATATGGGAGTATCCAATTTAATAGGATGAGATGAAGGAAAACTTTGATAGAAATTGTATTTTGTAGGTTAAGTAATGGCTTAAAAAGCAAGATTTGCTACTGTGTCATTCCAGTAAACCACTATATTTTAATGCTCCTGTTGACATACTGAGAGTAGGTGGAAGCCCCTGGGTGAGAAAGAATCACAGAATTTAGGTTGGAAGGGAAATTGTGAGCCCAAATTGAGGAGGGGACAAGGCAGCAGCTCTGAGAAAAGAGGCTGTGTGTGTTCAGAGAAGTAAGGAAGGTGGACATAAATGGTAGTGGGATAAGAGGAGGGTAGTGGAGGCACTGAGTGAGGTCTGCTTGTAATTTTATTTCACAGAAATTTAAGAGGAACTGTTGTGGGTTTTGGTAACTTCTTACTAGTTAATTATGTGTTAAGAGTAGGTATGTCAAAATACAACATGAAGTTTCATATCTCAGTATTGTCATACTGTCTCAGGTCTCAATAACATTTATACAGGAAACAAGCTGCTAGAATCTAGCTCGGTGAACTTGCAAGTGGTTTTACCGGGGGCTTAAATCACTAGGTGGTATTTTTCAAATCTAAATGGAAGCAGAATTTGGCATACTGTATTGCAGGTGGAGCTAGCAAAACTGTTTCCAGTTTGAGCAATGAGTTTACACGTTGACTCTTGGCTTTACACTGCTTATTATGTGTGGTTGGATGTTTTTGGTTTGTTCTTATGGGTTTCTGAAATGCAGACTGAATCAGAAGTATTTATGACCATGTACCTCCTCAGGCAAGTTAGGTTAGTTTCCATTTAATTAACGGGGGATCAGAATTCCCCCACTTTGTTTCCTAGTTTGGTTTGCAGTGCTATTTTGGATTCAGTAAGTTTGAAGAGTGTACTCTTCCATAACTTCTGTTCTAATTAGCTGTAGTCTCTTACATATCTTTCTTGTGATCAGAAGTTGCTTCTGTTGCTAGGTATTTTTTTTTCTCTTTCGGCTTAAGCTCTGACAGCTTTGACATTTCTGTGCCAGGGTAGCTGGTAGTTTTCCCACTTTCATGTTTTCCTCATCATTTGTGCATTTCAAGTGTAACCTTTTAAACACTGTCCCTCACGAGACACTGTAGACCTTTACTTACTGTACATCTACTGATAATCTAAAGTATGTACTATCTTGAGACATTCCTTCCAAAGAGTAAACTTATGTTTCGTAGATTTGTTTCAAGGGCAGGTCTGGGAACTGATAAATTTAATATTTGCACGGTCTGGTTGCCCTGGCAGAGACTATCTAGAAAATACTTCTTGTATTTGTCTTTTACCTAATGGCATGGGTCTAGATGTGAAGGTGGCTAGAATTCAGTAGTAAAAATTCTGGAGGTTCTTTTCTTTTACATTCTCTGGGCTCTTGGTTATTGTTCTCTGTGGAAGGTGTATACTGTGATGGTTGGTTTTTTTCTTTTCAACTTCAATTTGGTTGGATAGATACAACATGTCCTATATGCCCAAATATAATACTTTTTCTCCCTAAGCTGGCAGGAGACTTTGTATTATAGAAATACCAAAGGAAGACAGCATTGTATGCCTACATGGTGTGCATTGGCAATCCTCTAAAATGTTAGTGCAAACCAGCTGTTTTAGGGGGAGACGGGAAACTTTTCTTGCCGCTGAGACGATAATCTATAACTTGGGTTATGCTAAACATTTTGTCCTATGAATTACAGGAGCCACTCCAGTAGTCTTTGTAGCATGTGCAAGTATGCTCAGCCCCTTTCCAGGATATGTAATTTTTGAAAGATTGAGATAGATACAAAACAGTGATTTTTCTCATATTCCCCAAGAACTATTTACTGACTGTAGATTTTGTATTTGTACCAGACAATCCAACAGTATGCACGAATACTGTTCAAATTCAGGATCTCAAATATTTCTTAGATGTGATCCATATGTGGGGTTTTTTTGTTTTAATTTACTGGTGTGACTGTACTGTACAGTTGCTATTTTTATTTTAGCATTCTTCTACTGCAAACCTATCATGATGCAGTTATACTGTATAGTTTTTCCTTTTCCTCTATGGAAATATACTAGTATAAATGCTCTTGTATCTTTTAAGTGCATTCATGCCAGCACATTCTTTTTCTTTAACTACACTGGTGTGTAGTCTATGTGTAATTCAAGTGTTATATGCAGCTGAAGTGTTTATCACTCTACCCTAGAGAAGCTGCAGTTTGTTTCCATGAGTGCATAAAAGACCTGAATGAGTTCTGAACACCTCTTCTAATCCCCCATTACAGTACACATGCTGAAAGATGCTCAGCTGCCCCAGTGTTATTACTGGAAGCATGATTATGCAAACTTAAAAGTTTTGTTACTTGATGCTGCTGTCTCATGAACAGAAGGAAAAAAAAGAGCACTTCATGGTCTGAACTATTTCCCTTCCTTGATAAGGAACAGTTCAAATACACAGCTTGGAATATTCCCCATATGCCTTTACTTTAAATCTATTTCTACAACCAATAATTCAGTTAATGTGGTAGTTTTTTTAGCTTGCATAAAAATAGTATCTGTCAAATTTGCTGTCTCCTGCCAGTTGTTATAGCTGATGCTCTTAATTATGGTTGCAAATGATCATCTGTGTGGCTTGCTG
Source organism: Aegotheles bennettii (assembly GCA_013398125.1). Taxonomy (NCBI): domain Eukaryota; kingdom Metazoa; phylum Chordata; class Aves; order Caprimulgiformes; family Aegothelidae; genus Aegotheles; species Aegotheles bennettii. The sequence continues at coordinate 269,437 of VZRW01007724.1, read as the reverse complement.
TACCAGAACTGTTCCTTCTCTTGCTGATTATCATATATCACACTTGTACTGTAGTATGCACCTGATGACTACAATGGCCTTATTCAGCTGAGCGATCAAGCAAGGAGTGTGTTACAAGCACCGAAAGAGTGGGTCTGTTTGTAACTCTTTGTAACTTCTGAAGAAGGTAAGATGCGATTGGCAGAAACTGGGTCTCCAGTGGTGACTGGGAAGGGAAAGAAGGGCTTGGTGATACAAAGTTTTTCGCTTATTGCATTTTCCCCTTCTTAGCTTGTATTGGGATCCTTGCTTTAACCTTTCTGCTTTTGTCCTATTAAAAATCAGCTAACCTAAAGAACTAGGCCAATTGTGATCTGCAGTTGCTGGGATAGCAGTGGTGGAGGTAGTGTGATTGCCTGGTTCTGCTCAGATGGTGTGCTAAGCTTCTGGAAGTGTTTGTTAGCATTTGGTTTTCATGTGAAGCTTTCAGTCCAATATTTTATTTTTGGTATAACAGAAGATTATTTTTTATTTTTTATTTTTTTAATATGGCTACGGAGTGCACATAAATGTGTGTGCAAAAACCCCCATGCTTCAGCTTTCTCTTTCCTGGTTTAGAGCAGACCATCTTTTTGCTCAGATTTGTGGCTCAAACCAAACTGTGGACAACTTTTTTGGGGCACAGGGTTATTCTGAAGTAAGCCAAGCTTACTTCCAAACCTGAACTGGGCTTCAGGCATGATGTTCTATTTGTCTTTTGAATTTCTTTCTGCATGGTATTTCTTGACTAACCTTGGTTCTGTGAGAAGAAATGATATGAAGCCTGTACTAACTGTCTTATACATGCTTTTAGCTTCTAAAGTGTACTGATGCTTGTATCTTAAGAATACTTAAACTGCCTGCTAAGTGTTTGGGCAAGTGAAGCTCTGGCATATACTTGCATTTTTTGTATGTTTGAATGTAAAGCTGATCAGAAACTGCTGCTGGTAATAACTGAAAAATCTGATATTCCTTGCAGTATACCAGGCACACACAAATCCTACAAAAAGTGAAATACTCAAATGTATTTCAACCTTTTATAAAATCATGAGGACACACGTCACACAAGCTTAACTTGAATAGGGTTAATACTCATAAAACTGGTTGGTTTTCCAGCATAGACCATGTGTTTTGTCTGGCTCTGATTTCTCCAATTAACTAATCTTGTATGCTGAGCTTTTGATCCTCCTACCTTTGGTTTTGAAACTTCACTGAGATCCATTTCTATCCAACAAATAGGGCTTCCGAACTTAGCTTGGAAGGACTTCCAGCATGTTGTGAGAAATGGCTGTGGTACCACAGGGCAGACCGAGATGTCTGCTTTAAACAGCATTTTGAAACTGAATTTTTCAAATTCATGAGGGCATATGCACTGTAAAGTAAATCAACTCCAAAGATAAAATAATCTCATTTGTTATCCTGCTTTTTTTCTTAGACTTGTAAAAATTACAATAAAGGTTTCTTTAATTCAGTTGGACCGTAACAAATTTTACTTCATTTTACCAAACAGTCTTTCTTGCACTGTATACCTGTGTTAAGTTCAGCTCATCTTCCCAATGCAGAATTCTCATACAGACCTATAATTTTTAATTATTTTTTTAAACTTTGCATGTAAGTATTCACATTCCTATTCACTGGCCTTTGCCACTTGGCCGGTAGTCCACATAGTACAAGAATTATTCACTGAATGTGTGGACTTTCTTCATTTATCCTTTTTTATTAGCATCTAAGTCTTTCTTTTCTTGTCAAGCTTTAATCTGAATTGCTTCTCTAGCAAAATCTTTGCATGGAATTATGTCTACATCATTCTGTTCAGCACAACAGCAGAATAAGAGCTGATGCTGTTCTCCAAGCCAAGCTTTTAATCTTCAGTCCCTTCTCCTCCTTCCTATTCTCACATCCAGAATCTTTTCACCACAGACACAGGAGTGGAGTGAACCATATGCACAGCATTAAAAGCTGTATTTCCAGTTGTGGTCTCTGGTCTCAATAGCTGTGTTTTTTTTCCTTCTTTTGTCTTCTTGTGCCATTGCAGCTCCACGCAGATTCCATCCTCGTGCTTTACAACTTTAGTGGCCAGCCCAGTGGAGAGGCATTGGTGACTTTTCCAAGCCTGGATCTAGCTAAGAAAGCAGTGGCTGAGAAAAACGGACAACTCCTGGGAAGCCGCTATATAGAACTGTACCTGGTCTAACTAAACACTCTTTGGGGGCTGGGGAAAGAATGTTGCACTGAACACCGTGCCTCTTGCAAAATAAAGTCTTCCCTTGCCACCCAGGCAGCAGCAAATGTGCCTTTTCAGCATAATATGTTGGAATATAGAGTGGTACATGTCCTGTATTTAATTTGAAAAATGGCATATCCTATGCCACAGATAAAGTGAAACCAAAAATTATGCAGTTAATTTACTTAATTCTATAATGTACTTGTTTAAAAATAGGCAAACTCGCTCCTGGCATCTAGTTAATTCTGAAGACAATCTAATAGCACTTCAGCTATCACAGCCATGGGAGAAACCTGTTCAGTAACATTTGAAGTGGAAAGCGAAGCTTGAGTCATTCAGATTCTTCTGTGTTTAGTTTTTAAGAGTTTACACTTGACAAAGTGTCTGTTTTTGTAGAGTTTAAAGGTCTTTAGAAAGGTCTTTTGGAATGCATGGCTTTCCCAGTTCAAAGTGTAGATCATATTGATTTCTTTTTTTGTTTCATTCTTGACTGGAAAATACCAGGACACTGGACCCCAAATGCATTTTTTTCTCATGTTTTCATTATACATTGTTTTGCAAAAGCCATATTTTTTTGTCTTACCAATGTACTGCTGCCAGTGTGTAAAGCAAAAAAATACAAACAAAGGCAAAACCAGGAAAATCCTCCCTGCCCACCCACAACTCCCTTCCCCCAGCCCCAAACTTTTAATCTCTACAGGACAAAAATGGCACATAAACCTGAGTACTAATAAGTTATATTTTTTTATTTAAGCATAATAGCTTTCAGATACTGTATTAAAGATTTTGCTCTAGTTTATGTGCATGCAATTTGTTTACATCTTTAAACTACTTTATTTGTATATTATGAAACAACAAGATATGTTGAAATCTAAATCCTCTAGTGCATGCTTTTTTCTTTTTCCCCTCTGTGTGTATATACATAAGCTAGAAGTACTTTTACGTCATGTAGCATGTGTTTAAAAAAAGACATCTGCTGTAGAAGCACTAAATTACTTTGTTTTTACTGTGCCTTACTTCAAAACCATTCCAAGTGCAATACCAGCAGAGCAAAATGTAATGAATCCTGTTGTGACATGTTCATGGATGTCTGAATTGATCTTTTTTGTTAGTGTACAATTTGAGTTGTACTTAAAAGAACTGAATGATGTATGCTTCTTTATATTACAACAAATAAAAGAGATGCTTACAATGTGTATTGGCTATTGAAAATAACTTACGCTTTGTTTTAATGTATCTTCGTGGGGCATCATTCTCTGATAAATAACCTTTTACTCATTTTTGTCTTTCTCCTTGATTCAGGTAAGCATATGTAATATGTACCTTGTAAGAGTGGTGTGATTTTTCTTTTTTTTTTTTTTACATAGAATCATGGAATCATTTTGGTTGGAAAAGACCTTTTAAGATCACCAAGTTCAACCACTAACCTAAAGCACTGCCAAGCCCACCACTAAACCATGTCCCTAAGCATATATCTACACACTCTTTAAATACCCCCAGGGATGGTGACCTGACCCCTTCCTGGGGCAGTCTGTTCCAGTGCCTGACAACCCTTTCAGTAAAGAAATTTTTCCTAATATCCAATGTAAACTTCCTCTGGCACAACTTGAGGCCATTTGCTCTTGTTCTGTATCACTTATAACTTGTGTGTGCTGGTAAGTCAGAAATATGCACGAAATATATTTCTCTTGTAGTGGAACCCTTTTTAGGCAATTTGTTTAGGTCACTCCTTTTGTTTTGTCCAATGCAAAATGCTACATGTATGGAGCCAGACAGCCTTTCTGTAGTAAAAAATTGAGAGGGGGAGAAAGGTATTAAAATAATGTTTGTTTCTCTCTAGTCAGAAGCATCCCATGCCATTTCATCGTTAAAACCTCCTATATGAAGTTTTATCACAATTGGGTGGGACTGAAGAAAAGGCTTTCTCATTATTGTTCAAGTGGAACTGTTTAATTTATCTGTTTCCAAGATTTGTCTTGGTCTACCAAAAATCTTAATTTTAAAAGAATACTGGAGAGGACTACACCATTATAATTAACATTCTCATTGTGCCTTTGAGGGGAAAGCTTCGCCCTTTTCAATTTCTTTGAGTCTCTACCCCGAGTGCTACAGTACCTGTGCTGTGTAGCCACCAGTCCACACTGGTGCATTCTGCCATGGTCCAGCAGGTCACCTCTTTTGGTCTGGTTCAAACACCTTGTTTCTCTCTTAACAGCCTGTATAACTTGTGGTTTTCTGTTAGCTAAAACGATGCTTAACTTACTAAACCCAATGATGCTTAACCTACTAAAACATACACTCTTCTCACAGCTCCTTTTGTTGTTGTTTGTGATTTGTGCCTTCCTTTGCAGGCTGGGAAAGCTGAGCCAGGGCTGGAATGGAGCACCCCAAGTAACAAACTGGCGAGGTTTTAGATGTGCCCTTGCTCTTTCACACCTTTATGGCTCAGTCAGCAGTGCTCATGGTTTAACGCTGTAAGTGCAGCCCCACGCTAACACAAACTGACACTCACAGCAGGCTGGGCCGGGGCTGTACCGAGCTCTCAGCTGTCACCAACTGCTGCTTTACCCCGTTCAGTGTGAGATGGTGGAAACCAATTACAGAAACTGAACGTGGAGGTTTCAGGCTGTGTGTGTAAAACCCAACCTGTGGGCCCTGCGGCTCCTGGGCAGTGTTCAGGTGTTCTCTCTGCACAGCAACGACAGGGGCAGCGGTTTGGCTGGAGGCGAGAGCCCGGGGCGGTGCCCCAGGCCAGGCCGGACCCTGAACCTCGCCTGTGCTGGGAACACAGCGCGGCCTGGCCCGACGGAAGGGTGCAAGAGCAGAGCAGGCAGAGGCCGAGCGATGCGGTAGCTCCGTGCCCCCCGTGTCACTGCGGTGTCGAGGCCCCAGCGCTGACCCCGAGGGGGGGGGGGGTGCGGCC
>VZRW01007724.1:250668-264106 GCA_013398125.1 Aegotheles bennettii | reverse complement strand
CCCAGAGGAGCCCGAGGAGCCTCCGCAGGCGGCTGTGGGCCTGGGGGCCCCTCTCCCGCCCGGGTCAGGCTCTCTCCACCGGGTCCCGAGCCCTGACGTCTGACGGCGGAGTTTTCCCCCAGCCGCTGGTACAGCCAGGCTGTGCTTCCCGTTGGCGTTTGAAGGTCTCTGCACCAGGGGAAAGAACAAATCCCGGGTAATTGGGCCGACCCCTCGCGGCCTGGGGACGCGGCCCGGGCCCCTCAGGGCCTATGAGCCTCAGCTGTGAGGGAGGGCGGGGGTCCGCCCTGAGCCCAGCGGGGGGGTTGTGCTCAGGCAGGCACACGTTCAGTGCAGGAGAGCTCAGGCATGGCAGGTGGCTTCTGGGAGTTACAGTGTGCTTCATTTACGCCTTGGCTGCTCTCGGGGAAGCAGCAGGTGCCAGCAGTAATGTCACTGAGGAGCTGCTCACCTGTAATTTGGTAGGAGAGACTTTATAGCTGATGAACTGGCTTTCAGATCTGAGAGTTCTTCTTCACAAATGGAGCATAAGCTCTTGCATCTTTGAACAACAGCTTGCGTCACTGGAAAAGGCTGAGAACTTGGGGTAAGGCCTAAATATTCTTTATTCTCTTTGATGTATGCATTTATTTCTTATGACTGAATTTTTAGACCATGCTGTGTTGCAGAAGCCTTATTAAAGGGATTGTTGTCTTTGTGCATAATTTAACAGAGTAAGAAAGTGTTGAGCTTCAACTGTTTCACCAAAGAAGTGAAGTTTGGGAAAGAATTGTGATTTGACGTTACTGTTGTTAGAGAGTTCTCAGACTGTCATCAGCCATAAAACTTGTTTCTCAAAAAAGCAGCTTATTCTCTGCTCAAAATCAGCAAAATGCCTTTCCTGTGTTTGCAGTGCCATATTATATAATTGAAGAAGAGAATTAGTGTTGTTTATATTTCATCTCTTAGTTTCATGCTTCTGATGGTGATAGTTTGGAGATGGTACCTTTACTAGTTTATTTCTGGTCTTATTGGTGCTGATAGCTTTACCTGATGTTTATATCTTGGTCATCCCATGGGGTGTTCCCCCCCAGTTTAAAGGGAAGATAACAATACTCTTGTTTGAGGTGAGGCTGAAGAGTTTGAGATGGCCGTTTTCTATTTTGATAGTTGCAGCTGTGTTTCCAGATCAGGTGTTTTGTCTTGGAATTTCTTCATCTGCAGAGCAGACTCACAATAGACAGGCTTATAAGTTTTGCTTGTTTATGTGAACTAAGATGTTTTCAACAAACTTTTGTTAGTGAAACTCAATTTCTGTTTTTTGGGGGTTTTTTTAAAGAAAAATCCTCTCAACATCTTCATTTTTAAAATAGTATTTGTTTCATTTCAGTCAGTTAAAATGAATCACAAGACTTGATGTTTACCAGTTGCATCCTGTTTTGTATAGATCTGTATTTGGCAAAGTCCATGGTAGCAAATTTTGTGTCTAACACTTACAAGTATCTTCTGAAAGCTGATTGTGTCTAAAGATAGCCTGAAATATTCTAAAGCAGAAAACTCTTCTGATGTGTGCCAAGGTTTGCCAGTAGTAAATTTGAAACTTTCCCTTTCTACACCTACTTGTTATGCTTTTTTTAAAAAAGCAAAGCCCAAATAAACCAGAGGCTGGATTTTTTTTTATATATATATAATCAGGCGAGGGCCACTGTATTATTTAGCTGGATGTGCAGTTGGACAATGTAAATATTCAAATAAAGATGGTATGTTAATCTAGACTTGCTAATTGATGTTTCTTACATTGATATGTTACTATATTCCTTTCTCATTTTACCTTACATACTTGATTTTTTTAAAAAGATCTAGATATTTGATGTTGCTTTCTATGTGCTTGCTGATAATAAAAAGTAGAGTTTAAATAAAATGTCTTCCCTTCTGTAAACATTACTAAAGTATTGTTATAATTGTGTCTATTTAATGCTAGCTGTGTCTTTGAGAGAGTATCTTTTGCTGTGGATTTTGGGGTTTGGATTTTTTTAGTAACCTTTATTCAGTGGCAGAGTTATTCAGAGATTGTGGACAGAGGCATCAGTGGATTTTTAGTTTGGTATTGTAACTTTTTTAAACTGTTGATTTGGTGTTTAATGCCTACACTAATCTCTGCTACCAGCAGATGTCCCCTCTCGATCAGAGTTTGCAAGAAGTGCACTTGGAATACAGATACTTGGGGGCCTGGGATTTTCCAACTGCTGTAGAAGCTTCTGTATACAAATGTTAATAAATAATTTGATGTTCATTGGTTTTAAAATCGGAGGTCATTATGTTTCCTATTATACTGTTGATTTTTTTTTTAAATGTTGTTCTTGTTATTCTGTTTTAAATATTTTCCATGTAGTGTGGTGTGCTCATTGATATCTGATAGGATTGTTTTGAAATGTACAAGTTTATTTCAAATTCTGAAAATTACGGTGGTATCTGGCTACTTAGTTGGAAATACACACTTTTAAAAATTGCTCTACAAAAAAGAAATAATTGTCTAACATTAATCCAGCAGAAATGATTGGACAAGAGGAGTGCTTTAAGCACGACCCAAATGTACAGTTTTAGAACATAAAAAAATACGGGACTAAGAAATGAAAGCAAAATGACTCTTTAGTCTTCTGGCTTTAAGAAAGAAATTAATATATACCAGTAGCATAAAGTGGAGAGTTTATAACTGATTAAATTTGGCAGAGAAAAACATGATTGCAGCCTAAACTGGACATGTGTTTGATTGCAATGGCTCTCTGCTCCCAGCTGGTAGATCTGATTGTGGTGTTCATGCTTTGCTGATTGATTTACTTGCTCTTGGCCTTGTGGTTGGTTCTCTATTTCCTTGTGCGGTCTAATGTCCTCAATATTGGCAGGGTTTCTCTTTGAGAGGTGGTGACTTTCTCAAGCTGCTTGTTCAGTTCCTCATTGCTGGGGGTTGTAAACTACTTTTGACAGAGAGCAAATCTGTTATTCTTGTTATTTTGGATCCTGTTTCCAGCCTGCTCCAGATCCACAGCTGCTGGATATCCTGGCACTGTGGCCAGATATACAGGGACACCTGTAGTTGCTCTCTGATGCTGTCTTTGCAGAGCAGGCTGTGCATATGGCTCAGATGGAGCTGGAGCTCAGCATGAGGAGAACTGGGCTTCTAAGGCCCATGTCTGATGTTCTCAGCCACCCTGTATGTGTTAATTTCCCCTCATAATGAAAAAGCCAAATCGATGACGCAGGCTTGTTTTCATTTTCAGCCTTTCCCCTGTCTCTTGGGTCATTTCCTTTGGTCACATTGAGTATCATGAACTAACAGTGTTCAGAAATTTGCTTTGTGGAGGAGCCTTATGCATGTTCATAACTAGCTTAGATAGAAAGAGATCATAAAAATGGGGAGGGGTTTGTAATCTTTAGTATTAGGTATTTTTGTGTTGCTTGCATTTTAGGACTGCTTCATTTGTTCGAGAGAATTCTGTGAAATTAGGAATGGGGGGGGGCAGGAAGGGGATTTGTATATCAATAGTTCCAGTATTTAAAAAAATTAAACAAACAAACGCTCTCCCCAACAACCCTTAACCTTCAAACGTGTGAGTTGTCTTTGTAGATGTTTGTTGCTTTGAAGCATTCCCTGTATTGAGTGTCATGATGTTTCCCAAACAGTTGAAGAATAAGCAAGGTATTTTTAACTCATTTAAAATGTGAATGTAAGCGATGGAACTGTAAGGAAAAAATCATTAGCTCTTGAAGTGAAGAGTTTATAAAATAAACTTGTGTTTCATTTAAAAAAATACAATAAGTTCTTTTGCAAGGTATGTTTTTATGTGAAAGCATATAAAATCCTAATTTTTTACATTAGAAATTCTAGCTTTAAAATGCTGAGGTTTTTTCCTTTTCTTTTTTTTCTTTTCCTTCTTCCTGTAAGTACAATGAGTACTTATTTTACTCAGACTCCTGACCCTGTGCTAAGAGTGCTGAGGTAGCAGAAAGTACAGAGAAATCATTATAGACAAGGGGAGAGTTTAAAGAAAAGTTAGTAAGGTGGAGACAATAGATTAAAAAATTTAGACTTACAAGAATGCAACCCACTTTGTGTGGAAAGCCTGAGGATGTTCAATGTCTTTTACTGCTTTTTGACCTTCAAGGACATTCTTCCTTTGCTGAACAATAAGTAAAAATGTGAACAACATCTTGCATTGCTCTTAGTTTGAGAGCAGCTTTTACAATAGACTTGATTGATGTGCAACTGTTCTGGTTTATATCTTGTACTGGTCCCTACCTTCTAGCTTGGCTGTTACAGCATTATAACTTTCAAATATTTTGTTGTTGTTTTTTTGTTTTCAATCATCACCTGTTATCAGCACTTAATTTTCTGCTTGCTGGAAGTGGGGGGAAAAGCTAACGTGTTACTGTCACAAGACACTTGTATGTGTATATTCCCTTTTAAATAACTTAGGATGTTTGAAATTCATGCAAATGTAGCTTTTAAAATATGTACTTATGGGCAAAAAGCTTCCACATCTTTATTATGGGTGCTTTTAAAAGAATGATATTAAAAAGTATGCAGGAGGAAAATGAAGGAAACATTATATTTTTTCTTACCACCATCCACAAGAATGGACTAGAGGTGGAAGGTAACCACATCATAATAACTGAGGAGAGGAAGAGTGAAATGTATGATGGTATTTTGAGGAAGAGAAATTTACAGGAATTTTCTCCCAGAAGCTCTGAAAAACTGTTGATAGTTTTGTTGGAAAATTCTCTGATGTGTGCAGTGGAGAAGCAGTAGAATGTAGCTTTCTTTGCTTCATTGAAAGCTAGAGCTTGTGGGCTTGTCAGGAAGAGTAAGGCCTTTTCCTGGTGTTTTCTGTACTGTTTTGCAGTTAGGGATCTGTCTTCCTAGATCCAGCTGTGTATTGCCTTCATCACGGGTGACTTATACACAAAGACCTGCTGTGGGAGAAAAGCTGTACAACAGAAAGGCTGGCAAGGAATAGGTGCTTCCTCATCTCTAGTCAGGGCATCAGAGGTTAAGTGAGGAAAGGACAGTTTGAATCTCATCTTGAGTGTAACATGTGTTGCTACAACTTCATCCAATTAATTCTTATTTAAACGTGCTCCAGAAATGTGGGTCTCGCTCCCGTTGGATTAGGTGTGTCTTTCTTTTATTTGATGCAATGCAGTCCTCGTGTGAAAATCCACACAAACTACATTGAATATTATTTGTAGTAATAGCATTAATTTAAAATGTCAATTTTGGATATTGTAGCTTTCAGAAGGTTTGTGATGATTAGACTGTTTTGGCTAGTGGCATGGAGATTAACATCACACTTCTAAGGATTTAGGAGGTGGTATAATTTTTCTGCCCTGTTTTGAACAGGAAAAGCAGGTTGGAAATATGCTGAGGAGACAGTCTGCAGTATTAGCCAATCCTGTGGATAGAATGGCAGGAGCTGGAGCTGAAGGACATTACTGCTGGCAGACTATTCTTGGGATAATTCTGGATAGGCCAGAAATGGAGCAGAGAACATGAGGAGAAAAATCAGTTAAAGTATTTTATAGATTTAACTAAACCAGGTTTGAGCTGGGTAGCTCTGGAACTGACAGCAATGCAACCTCAGCAGTGCCAAGTGTACTTATGTCAAAAAGCTGGACAGGTAGGGATGCAGTTAACAGCACAGAGGTCATTGTGCTCATGTTGCTAGTCTCATGAGCTGCAGTCACAACTGATTATAAAATGATGGACTCTAGATTCTTTTGAGACAATTAAGATAAACGAAAATGGGTGAAAGGTTGCTGGATACAATTGCAGTTTGTTCAGTGCACATCTCTCTGAGCATAGATGAAGGTTTAGCCTCTAGATATAGAATATGAAATGGGATTTGAAATCAGAAGGAAGAGCCAAGGAACAGCTTTTCTTATGCCAGCACCTCAGTTTTCATCCCTGTAAAACAATGCTTGTTTAGTAAAAGGGAACATGTAATATTTGTATTGATGTCTCTGTAAAAAGCACATAACTTTGTCTGAGATCTAGTTACAGTGCTGGTAATGAAGCAGACACCCTTGGATCTGGGAACCCTTGAAATTGTGACTCTGGCATTTGAGTCAGAATTTCTTCAGAAAAGCTATTACTGAATTAATGAGTAACTTTTAAATTCTATTTAGCAAGCACAGCATGTCTCTTCATAAATTCTTCTCATTCCTACATATTGCTATCAATTTCTGAAATACGGAGTCTCATATTAGCTATAGATATAAAATTTGTGGAGTATACAGGGAAAAGATGGTTGCTGTTTCACAGACTATGCCACTAAAAATTGCACTCTACAAACTCTTTGTGTAAGAGGACTTGCATTTTTTTCCTGAATGCTCAAAACCACTGCCCTCCCTGCCCCCACTTGAATGTTTTTCTCTATTGTTCAGTGTACTCAGGAAAAATAAGACTCTGTGGTTTATCATTCATTTTTATTTTTACCCACATAAACCATAGGGTGTTTATTGAATTTTCTTATTAAAAACGCTCCATCTTTTGTCCCCCAGATCAACAGTGGAACATTGATACCTAAGAGATTAGTTCAGCACATTTCTTGATGCAGGTAACATGCAATTCTTTGCAGATCCATATTGTAGTGTGGATAGTATTGTGAGTGACTAGCTGTGCTGTGCAGAATGGTAACTGGTATGACAGCCTGCCTCCTTCACCAGTGGCAAGGTTGGCAAATAGATGGCCATGAATAATACGGAGAAGAATCCAAAATACTCCCTGTCATTGTGGTGGCTTTGCAGTAATAAAAGGAGTAATGCATGGTAGGTTTGTGTGGTTTTTAAATATGAAAATGGAAGTGATAATTTATATAGAGGGTGATATAATAAAATTAATGTCAAAGAAAAGCTTTTTTCCTACTTTTTGGTGCTCATGAGTAGCTCCTCAGATTGTGTTTCCAGAATGCCTTTGTGGCACAGCCTATACTGTGTTTCAGATCTAAGGGTCTCTCATTTCTCTGATCTGTTGTTTGTGTCTTCCCTCTTCAGAATATACCCCACCTCTGTATGGTGGACACTGTAACCTCTGCATAGCAAGCATTTTATATCGTTATCTGTTGTGTGATTTTCTTGAACCTTTCTCTGAATGGATTGCACAAGCTGTTTAGGCCAGCAATCTGCCCAAAGCAACAGCCATCTCAGCCCAGGCTTCCTCTGATATTCTGTAAATCTAGACCTTATTTGTGAAAGGAGCTTGTCTAGTTTTGAGTGTATTTGAAGCATGATTTGAACATTTAGTTTAAAATTTTCTTTGTTATATGCTCTATTTTCACATAGGATCTCAACAGTGAATAAGATCAGTAATGTCTTTTTTTTTATCCCTTCCTTCCCCAATTGTTCAGACTTTCATCTAGAAGCACAAAGAAGTAACTTTTTAAAAAAATGTTATTTTTCTAGTGGAATACAGTAAGTGCAGTCCATTTCAGACCAACAGTCAAACCACACATACAGCCTTTTGACTCAAAAGTATTGAAGTACTGAAGCTAATGTTCTCTTGATAATGCTTCATGATGGGAAAACATTCCTTTTGAAATGTGCCTCTGCATTTATTACTGCAACGTCCCCTAAAAGATTGCTAATGTGGAGCTTTATAAATAGTTCTTTCTGCACTGCAGTAAGAGTAATTTAATGGACATTTCTGGGAGGACGTGCTGATGGGAAGATATTTATAGGAAGTATCAAGGGGCGTCTGACAAACTAAGGTGTGTGGTTTGGCTTTTAAGTCAGAGTGGAGAGGAGGGTGCTGGTGTTGGTGGATATATAGTTTGCTGCTGTGCCTTGTGAGCACACTTTGTGCCTACTGTTCCCAGCCCACCCACCATGTTCTGAGAAGAACTCGGCTCTTCAACTGTTGTAAACATTGCTCCAGCTGTGTGAAGCCAGTGGAGTGGCTACAGTGTTTGCTGGAAGGCCAACTAAGGCCAGCCTTAATTATGCAGGCTTTTTAGAGAAAATAATTTAAATATTCCAAACACTGAGCAAACAAAGATTTCCTCTTAACCCTACTACAGCAGGAAACTGTTTTCCTGAAGTTGTTTCTTTTGGAACGGCTTGTCTTCCTGAAAGCTCCCACTGAATCATCAGTCCTACCTGGCATTGCCTCTGAATCCAGCCCTTTTGCCAAGTGTCTTGTTTCTTACAAAGGGGTACTTCTCCATGCAAAATTCTGCAATACTTTTTAGACAAATAAGGCTATAGAGGGTTTTTTTCCCGTCACTTAATTTTTTTTTTTTGAGATGTGCGCTGTGGTAAATTTTGGGATCCCAGGAACCTGTTCTGTCAGATGTAATGCTGCCTTTCATAAATGCACCTCCATGTGTCCTTTTCTTTATTGTGCGTTTGTTTTGTGGAAACGCCCAGCTGTGTAATACTATCAGGTAATGCCTTCTCTGGCAAGGGGAGACTGAGGGCTTTCTGAGCAGTTGTGTAATATGGCTGGTGTTTGGGGCAATTGTTTCATGTGGTTTGGATGGTTCTGAACTGTTGTAGGAACAAGAGAGGGACATATATAAATTATAGATTACTTTTAATGAAACTGAGAAGAATGTTAAAAATTTCTAGGGTTCATCATCTGTTCACCATCTGTTACTTGAGCGAATTTGATGTTGTGGCATAAATAAGGCATTAGGTGACCCTGAGTATCTTTTAGTAACAGTAGAATTTTGGAGCCAAAATGGAAAATTGTAAATATGAAATAACAGGAACAAAATGAAGTGAACACAAGCAGCTTCAACCAGAAGCAATTATCCTTCCATCAGCACCTTAAGTTTCCTCTGGTTTGGGACTGACTTTAGATCATGAATCTATCCAGGAGTAGGGGTCAATAAAGCTGTGAATGGTTGAAAGTTTCAGTTACAGGAAAGATAGGTGCTGGAACAGCTCATGATCAATATGTGGTATGTTGACAAATACTGAGACTAAAAGGTGCACATCATAACTGATAAGACTCTAAAGTGCTTTATATACATGACCTGAAAAGTCAGCCAAAACATGTATTGAGTTCTGGGAACTAGGGATTACAGTACTTAACAGAGATTTTGTGTTATCTCTGTGGGACATAGTGGAAAATAACTTGATGGAATTCAACTGATGATTGCTTAAGAAAACATTTACCTTTGTGGCCTCCACAAACTCAGATAATAATACCTACTTGAAACTCATCTGTATTTCAGCTAGCTGTGATATTTCTTAATCTCTTGACTCCCTATGGCTAGTATTAAACACTTGCTGCATTCTAGCTGAGTGGAGGTTGTCTCCTTGGCGACTAATGTGAATTTTCTGCATTTATTTGAAATATCTCATAATGCAAAGTGTGTTAAAACCAAAATTATAGCACAAATAGTCTATGATACAGTGATACTGAAAAATAAGTACATCCCAAGACATCTCTGTCCGTTTACCAAAGCTTGTTCAATGCTGTGATGTTTGGCTCCCTGTGAGCCTTGGGTTACAAGTATGTACCCAGTAACTGATTGCCCAGCAGAAAGCGTCCAGTATGGCCAACAGCTACTGGAAGTTATTTTTGCCTTGCTGGCACATGTGCTGTCAGCTGTTCCCTGAGCCATGCCTTCTGAATCGGGAACCCTCTCTGTTACTATTTCAACCGAGTGGGTGAAGCACCGGTTAGCCAGGTCACCTGCAGAAGTGTCCTGAAGTCTTAGTTCAGAGATTCGGAATGTGTTAGGGTAAGGAATCCCTTGCTGTTACCCTGACTCCTTTACCTAGCATGAGTGAAGCACGATTTAGATTGTGAATACAGTGATCAATCATAATGTTCAGAGCAAGCAGTTTTTTAGTTTTCTTTTTTAATAGAAGACATAAGTGTAGAAATAAATAAACAACCCCGTGTTTAGTCTACTTGCATTTATACTATGTGAGACAGCTCTCCTTTTGTGCAGTGAACAGCTTTGCTCTTTCCCCTTCTGATAAGAGCTACTTAAGGATTCAGCCTGTGTGTCTTCCACCTTTTCAGTGGGGCATCTTTAGCTTTTATGGCCATTATTCCCTTTTGAGTCTTCTGGAGGATTTATATCAGTTTAATCTCTCCAGCTTCCCCTTTTCTTCCGGATCATATTCTTTTCTTGAGTAGGAGACCATTGGGCCACCCTCTTAGAATAAAAGCTCTTTCCCTTACATGTGTATGTAAATATTTCCACATATTAAACATCAGTTCTTTTACTAAACTGCTTGGGTTTTGCCTCAATGAGGTGTTAAATTCTCTCCTCTCCCTTTGATGGATGCTGCTCTTTCCTGCAGAACACAGTTTCTCTGAGGCCCTGTATTCTGTACCATCTATACACTGAAATAGCATGCTGTAATTATAGGTAGCTTTTTACTGGCTCTCGATAGAGACCAGACACCACTCAGGGGCAGCAGATTTTAACCTTTTCCTCTTTGTAGGCTTCCTAGCATTTTCTCCTCTTAAAAGCAAGTCTCCACTGAACTTCTCCGCTTTGTTCTTCTCAGCCCTTTGATTTAGTATATATGACTGCCATGTTAGTGGTGGTACTTGGCTTTCAGTTGGAGAGATTATATCCTGGTCAGCTGTCACTCCATTAGCATCTTCTAGGAAAGGCTACTTCCTGTTACTGTTCATGGTCAGAAAAAGGTATAAGATAGTCCAGTCCTTAGTCAGTTTGAAGTAGAAGCAGCAGTGGCTTCACTGGAGCTTGGTTCAGAGGGACATTGTAGAAGTTGTGAACCTCCTGGTAAGCTCAGTTTGGTTCAAGGCAGGTGGGCCAAATTTCTTCCCTCAGTGACACTTCTGCATGTGAGATTTCATCTCTCGTTCCTGATTGCGTATGTTTATTTTGTGGGAGTTATACTGAGTGTCTCAAAATACACAAACTGGGAGAAAGAATTCAAACTGCATGTGATTATAAACCTCCTTCAGTTGCTTGCTTGGGCTCATCTGGAGCAGATCTCCACTGTCTGCAGTGGCCTTCAGTGATGCATAAGCTACCCGAGTGTATTTTGGATGAAAGAAAAACAGTGAAGCTTAAAAACTATCTTACAAGCTGAGTGGAAAGATGGCATTTAATTGCCTTTTTCATATTCACTACTTTGTTTATGAGAGGCTTAGTCACTGTTTAAATATTTAATGTCACTCAGTATCGTACTATATTTAGGATGTGTCCTTCCAATCAAATGGCATTTTTTGTTACAATTGATAGAATTTCATTCTACTCGGCTAGTCCGGTGTTTGAACTGCTAAGAGTTGATGTACTGTTGGAAAAAATCTTGAGCATAGTCTAGTGTGTGTGCAAGTGAGATAAAGCAATGAAGGCAGTCCCTATAGGGGGGATTCAGGAGGGAGGGTGAAAATGGTGCAGAAAATTTGATCAATAAACACAGGAACATGCCCTGCTTAGCCAGTATATTTAATTCTTGCTTACCTAGAAGGTGTTTTGTACAGCTTAAGAATTTTGTGAGATTTTTCTACTTTCTGCTATGAAGTAGGAGTTGAGGTTAACCTTTTGTAGTAGTAGTTGGAGACAAACCTGCTCAGTAACCATTTTTTTTTTCCTTTTGTATGTTTTGTATTCTCCTTTCTAGCTAAGGAGGCCTTATTGGTCTCCAGTGTCACTTTAGCAGCTGGATTAGTTCCAAAAGGTTTAAGCTCAGACAATCAGCATTTTAGACTCTGAGTGAAACTCTGCTGACAGCCACAAAATGTATGTCTCTCCCTCTCTCCAAACCACGATGTCATTCAGCCCAGTATTTGGCCAGTGTTGGGTTGCTTGTTTCCTTCATTGTTTGTGCAACTTTTCCATTATAATTTCTGTCAGTGGTGAGGTCAGATGGCAATGATGACATTCTTGGCATAACTTTTCATATCCTTAGAAAAAATAATCCCATAGTAGCACTTAATTCAGTTTCAGTATTGCCTTATTTGTCCTATTGGCTTGATGACTTGTACTCCTCACCCAGCTACTGTGACTACAGTCAGGCAAATGTCACAGGGCGGTAGTTGCTGTTACTTGAATTAAGTTATCCCTGACCTCTCATATTCACTTTCTGTTGAACACTTTTTATAAGCAAATTTTTATTCCTGGTAAGGGAAGAAGGGATGGGAACATGGAATTGCACAAATGCATGTGCCAGCAAAACAGTAAGTGTGCCAGTTAGTGCAGCTAGAGATGGGAACAATTACTACAAGAATTTAGGATGATCACACAGCACAGATCTGAACAACTGTTCTAAGTCAACAGGCAGTTGTAAGGATTAATGTCTTATGAGCAACCTGTATACTTGGAAACGTTGCATAGAAAGCACACAGCGTACGCAGTGAATTAATGGCAGTTAAACTGGAAATCTGCACATTTGCCATGAACTGAAACTGTTTCTGATTTGTAAATGATTGCACCTTTATTACGATGCATTTCTTACAATGCCAGATGTTAAAACCAGAACATAATTCATTAAATCATAAAAAACTAGTACTTCAGGGCAGGTTGTGGAGCAGCTTTGAAGGCACTTGTTCAAATGACAGAAGACTGGAAAAATCCATTCTGATATCATACTCACAGAATTTCCTACTTGAAAACAGTGACATACTGACTTCCAAAAGTTTTTCCTGTTCTTTTCCAACACATTGTAAGAAAGACTTAGCTGGT
This sequence comes from Aegotheles bennettii, assembly GCA_013398125.1. Taxonomy (NCBI): domain Eukaryota; kingdom Metazoa; phylum Chordata; class Aves; order Caprimulgiformes; family Aegothelidae; genus Aegotheles; species Aegotheles bennettii. Next base: position 251,450 of record VZRW01007724.1, on the reverse strand, counting down.
GGATACACCAGGGAGTTAGTGGAATATTTATGAACGGAACCTTTTATTATGGTGAGGAAAAATCTATGATGCGTGTAAGAGAACTGGGAGAATGCTCAGCTATTGTGTGTTATGTTTGTCTCTTGCAGTTGTTGCCACCTAAACTATATTAAATTTAGGAAGGCAACCTTTCATGCCTTGTCCTAAAAAATGCTCAGTACCAGATTAAATCTTGAAAGCTGATGCTAAAGCCAGCTTTATGCTAGTGTTACTCTTGATGCTTGCAGAAGTTCTAGTATGTTAAGAAGTTCAGCTTAGTTAACTTGAATGTTTGGCACTAGATGTTACAGTTGTTACAGTGTAGAGGTCCTTATTGTCTTTTAAAACTACCTGTTTTCTTAAATGCACTTGCCTTCCCAACTGACAGGATTTTCAACAGTCTCCTTCCTTGTCTTTGGTCATGTCATTGTCTTTCCAGGTCATGTCATTTCTCATTCCACTGACACAAGAATTTCTGGAAGTAGTTACTCCATTTTCCCTCCTGCTTACGTCATGTGATGCCACTGATTTACTCAACACTGCATTCCCAAGCAGTATTTTCATGAATGTCTGAGTCCTCTATGGGTGCATCACTTTTCTTTGAAAATTCAGACAGATTGATAAAAACTTATAGAAAAGAACAGATGAGCAGTAGCTTTTCTCATATACTGGAGGTCAGGTGGATAGGACAGAGTATGAGTGGGTGGGAGGATGGAACTGGGAACAAAAGTGGAGCCTGATTAAGTTTTGGGGGGGGGGGAGGA
>VZRW01007724.1:173522-241882 GCA_013398125.1 Aegotheles bennettii | reverse complement strand
GTGCTGTGTCCAGTTCTGACGCTCCCAACATAAGAAGGACACAGAGCTCTTGCAGTGAGTCCAGAGGAGGCCATGGAGATGCTCAGAAAGCTGGAGCAGCTCTGCTCTGGAGACAGGCTGAGAGAGTTGGGGTTGTTCAGCCTAGAGAAGAGAAGGCTCCAGGGAGACCTCAGAGCATCTTCCAGTGCCTGAAGGGGCTCCAGGAAAGCTGGAGAGGGACATGTGACAAGGGCAGGGAGTGATATGATGAGGGCGAACGGGTTCAGACTGAAAGATCTAAATCTCGATTGGATATTAGGAAGAAATTCTTTGCTGTGAGGGTGATGAGACCCAGGCCCAGGGTGCCCAGAGAAGCTGTGGCTGCCCCTCCCTGGCAGTGTTCAAGGCCAGGTTGGATGGGGCTTGGAGCAACCTGGTCTGGTGGGAGGTGTCCCTGCCCATGGCAGGGAGTGGCACTGGGTGAGCTTTAAGGTCCTTTCCAACCCACACTGTTCTATTGATTCTATGAAGTACCTTTGGAATATTGGTATTTGGATAAATATTATATTGGATATTATTGGATAAATATATTGGATATATTGGACAATAATAATATTTGGAAATTATTAGACAGTTACTTCCTTTAAGTTTTGACTGATGACACATAGCTGTAGCAGGCAATATCAGGACAAACTGTTGCATCATTTTGTAGTTTCCACAGGCAAAGGTGTTTAATTAACTGAAAAGCCTGTAGCCATATGGCACTGAATTTTCCTTAAATCACATTACACTGTGAATACAATAGCTGATCATGTGGTGCTTTACTTGCCAAAGTTCTGCATAATTCATTATGTAGAATATTAAAGTTGTAGGTTAGTTTGTGTTGTTTAGGTTTTTTGGGGGTTTTGTTTGTTTGTTTTATTAATCATCAATTTGTTTACAAGAAGCTGTTTTATAGCTCAAGGCAATAGCTCTGTCATAACTTTAATTTCCCTATGGCAGAACGTTTCTGACATTATCTTTAGCATGTGGTCAATAAAGATGTATCTGGCCTATATGGATTTACATTAGAAACACCTGTGATTTCTAGGGGAAGTGCACACTTTGTCTTTTTTCTGACAGAAAATTCCAATACAGTAGTTTTACTTGCCACTGTGATTTTGTCAGGATTGCCAATTTTTAAACCCTGCCAGTATTCGAATGTGGTTTGGTTGTGTTGTTGTGTTTGGGTTTTTTAAATAAGTATCTAAATCGGTGTTTTATCAGAGCATCATGCAGGCCTAAATGCAAGGACAGAATCTTTCTTCTGCAGTGTCTGGCAAAGGTGTTTTTTCACTTTTTCACAGACCATAGCCTCCTGACCAACACATCTTTCTATTTTATACTTTCCAAGAGTACTTCAGCTGTCTGGAATTGTGTAAGCAACAATGTACAGACAATTGTAAAGAAGCTTCAAAGAAAGCCCAGCCTGCAGAAGCCAGTGGCTGAGATCAAAGTGGTGCAATAATCTGCTTGGCAGGTTTGAGGCAGCTGGGCAGGGCAGTGTTGGGAGTGATGTGCTACAGGCCCAGGGAGGCATGGGCTGGCTGCCTGACTGGCTGTGCCCAACGCGCTTGCGAGTGGTGGAAGGGATGAATGGGGGCAGTACTGATCTAGCATGCAGGCTAGCAGATGGAGGAATGGGCATTTACACCAGGAAAGCAGCTTTTCTAGAGAAGCCTTGTCTTTTAAAGCCTGAAAAAAACATTGTAAAGAAGCCATATTCAATATCTACCAAAACTAGGCAGCCTGGAAGTCCTTTGAAGCAGCTCACTGAAGAGATGCACAGCTTGGCTTTAAGGCAGCAAATAATGAGATATCTAAATTTGGAAGCATTTGGCTTTATATGAAGGACATCCTGTCTTTACCAGCATTATTATAATTAAATTGTTTTTTTCTGACAGTGGAGTGGTATAAATCAAAGAAGTTTAAAATATAAATAATGTAGTCAGTAAGAAGAGTTAAAATCCTGCATAAAATGTGGAAGACCGAAGGTGAAATCTTACGGTTTTTGTATTAATTTGTGATGGAGAAAATCATATTAGTTTAAAGTCTAATAGAAACCCAAAGGTTAATATCTGAATGCATGCCACGTTACCGTCTTCCACATAGGGTCAATCACAGACCATTTGGTGGTCTGTGATTAAAACAGCAAACTTAATCTCACAAGACTTAAGATGGAGGTGAACAGTTATGAGAGTAGGACCTTGACTCTTTCAGTCTATCTTTTTGTTTTCTGACCCCTATATTAAATAACTTCCTGCTCAGTATGTTTGGTGCCAGGTGTTCCGACTGCTAATCCAGACCCTAGACCTCTACTGGCAAGAGATGAGAAACCAGAAATATTTTACATACTAAATAATTACAGTGGTCTAGCTAATATTTAATACTCATTTAGTAGCTATTGATCACCTAAATTGTTTTGGATCATCAGTGTCAGTTGAGTGGTTAACATCAAAACTGTTATCCAATGTATAACGTGCTAACAATCCAGGTTGCTAATCTTGAAATAATGACTAGATCCGATCAAAAGAGAGAGGAGTGGCACACAGTACGCTGTTCAGAACTATGGCAGATTCCTTCACTACAGAAGTGATAACTGAATTTTGAAAACTTGTTTATCAGATATGGCATGGATCAAAATGAGATACAGCTTTTTTTATTAATATTTTTTAAAATCTGGCTGTGAAATGGAAATTATTTTAACACCTTCCCTATGTCTGTTTAATTGACCTCTTTGCCAGTTATCCCAGACTTCAGAATTTCAGCTGTTACTTTATTAGCAATAGTTTCACCTTTTTCTTCCCTACTATTTATAGGTAGTGTAAGCTGGCTGGTAAATTAATATTAATAGTTAAAAATAGATTGTGCAGAACAGAATTTGAGCAACATTAGAGCAGTGTTATCATGGTGGGGAGAGAACTTTCTGCTACAGATTAGACTGGCCCCATCAGTACTGGTGATATTGTTGTATTGCATTGGCAAGTTTTTTGTGTTTTTTGTTTTGTTTTGTTTTTGTTCTTCCCCATCTGTACTGCACTGGAAAAGCACTGAAAGTCATCTGGAGGCTCAAGCCCCTATAACCTTTCAAAAAAATTAAGCAGCATACTAACATCAATAACAGCGGCACCGAGTAGAAGATAACTAGCTCTGACTTCTGGATCCACTGTCCAGCTTGTAAAACAAGAGCAATCACATGTTCTGTTTTACTGGGTTGTTCCCACTGTTTTGATTTCACATAGTGTTCTGTTTGCTTTTTTACGTTCCTACTGACTGCACACATGAAAGACAGCGGAGCCACTGAGACTGATAGAAAATCAGGCCACAGCTCCTTGGGAACCTCTTCCCCTGCCCCCCTGCCCTTATTTTTTAGGCTCTTGGTCACTGAAGACTTGCACTAGGACAGCTGCTAAAGTTATTGCTCCAGCTCTTTGCTGCAAGAACAGCCAGACTGCACAAAGATCTCTTAAAACTGTTGCAATTTGCAATCCAGAGTTTTAAAATAAACTAAAATTAGGCTGAATAGCTCAACCATTTGTGCACTGAGTGACATGTACAGCTAGGGGTAGTAATCTTATCAGCTGTTCCAACAGAGGTGTCCTGTGAGCAGTATTGACCAACCTCTCAGGAGAAACTTTCACCTACAAAACGTTACCCGTGTTAGCCGATTTGAGCAGATCAAAGCTCTTGTTTTACAAAGCTTGACAACATGATGAAAGCTGGTGCTTCTAATAATAAGCTGCTGAGTGTTTTGGATAAATTAAAACAATGTTACTAATTTAGAGTAAATTTTGAGCACAACTCTGGAGTACCAAGTTCTTAAAAGAGGAACTGGTGCTTTGATATTTTATAAGATCTATGCTTTCTTCCCATTAGTTTGTTTAATCAATCTACAATGTCACCTTAATTCATACTTTCAGTGTGAGACCAATCCATAATTTCAGTCAATTTGTATATCTATACCAACTTACTGAATATTTTATATTAGAATAAAAACACATTTAGATGTAGTATGGTCTCCAAGATAGGTGTTTGCAGTTCTAACATCAGAAGTAAAGGCATTGCTTTTTTAAATCAAATGCCAACCGAATACTAGCATGCTTCTAGGTTGCTCTGTACTTAATCCCCCTCTCTCTGTGAATGCTGAGACAAATATTTTGTACTGGAGTACGGAGAAAAATACGAGCAATCCCTGAACTTAAAGGCCTTCTGAGAATAGTGCTAGTGACCTCTTTTCCCTTGCAGGAAGCTGGTAATGTGCAATCAGCCTCTATCCTTTCTGCAGGACAAGAGAATCTCTCCAACAGGCAGTTATCAAGGATTTTAGGTTTTTGTAGGCCAAAAATACTGCCTGAAAACCTCCATGGAGAACTATAAGCAAACCTGTTCAGATTGCAAACCATTAGGTATGTAATGGGCAATAGTAGAGACCTAGGAAAAACACATCATGATGCTTCCCCAGGATGTTCTATCAGCCTCCAACATGTGTTTGTCAGAGAGAATTTCCAAGCCAGGGCCATCATCTGTTGTGCTAAATTGGTCCCATTTGGATTTTTCTTCTTGGGGTACTTTTAGGTTTGTGCAAAATTCTGTCATCCACAACACTCTGAGACAGCAAGTTCTAAAGCTTAACTACGTATAGCTGTAGCAACACTTTTTGTATGTATTGAGTTTGCTTCATGATTACTTGGTGGACATTTACCATCTTCTCTCCCAAGAAGTATTTTTCTATTACCCTTTCCATGCCACCCGTTCATTTGAGTATCCTTAGCATAATCTCCTCATTCATTTTTCTGGCTGGAGAGTCCAAGCTGATTCAAACTAACTTCTGGTCATATATGCATCTACAATGTATGCATTTAATTCTCTTGTGACATCAGGAACAAGATGTGGGCACATGATAGATCTATACAGCAGCATGTGTTCATTCAGCTGGTTTCCTAATTATTCCTGGCATTTATTGACCCTTTTTAGACATTTAACACTAGTGAGCAAGTTTTCATGGAGTTGTCCATTTTAAATTAAAAATTCAAGATGCCTTTAAATGAGAATAGTTCAGAGAGGAGGTCACTGTATGTATGGAATTAGGGTAGGTGTTTTTTCCTTCCCTTGCCCTAATTTCTACTCCTTTAACTAAATTATTTTCTTTAATCCCACAGTCTCCCTGTAGAGGTTTCTAACCAATTGTTTTTTCACTAGTCTGAATAGTTGAGCAGCAGCAGTGTCACATTTACCAACTTCCAGCTCCAAACCAGGTTTAAGCAAGACATTACATATTACAGTTAATAGTTCAACTGTTGCTTACGTGTTCAGAGCTGTTGTCTGGCATGTCATTTAGCTAAGTGCGTTGTCACTATCTAGTTATCTATTTGTCTTAAAACCTTTTTACTGACGCTTCAATTTAAGACAGGTCCTGCAACATGCCCTTTTTTCGAAGGACTTTGGCACGAGAATCTTTAGTTTCCTCAACTGCAAACCTCAACACAAAAAATTGAGTTAATTTATCTAATTTTAACATAATTCCCAATTTGTCAACTGTTGTCCAGGTTTCACATTTAACCTAATAATTTTCATGTTCTCTACTGCTTTCTGCATTTGGCAGCAGCTTGTAGTCTCTTACTGCAGAGTAGTTGAACACTTAATCTGAACCTTCATAAACAGTTGACAGACTGCTTGCAACTATTTTAGCCTTTTGACCACCTATTTTTAAAGTAAGTTGTTTTGTTTTCCTATAGTTCCCCTTTTGAAGTTTGTCACAGCCTGTGATGCTGACGTTGCTAACAAAATGAAAAGCTTTTGAATTTTTTTTTATTTATTTAAGCAGTTTCTGCAAGCTTCTTTGGACCAAATAAAGAGATGTTTCCCCTTGTGGGTTCTTCTCATGACTTACAGCTCCGTGAAGCAGTTATCACGCTTACCCATGCTATACAGGATGACTCAAGTATTCCATTAGTGTATTTCCTGCCCTTGCAGATTGTCTGATCTCCTGCAGCACACTATAGTTAGGGTTGCTCTCCTGTTCAGCAGCATGATTTAGAAGCTATACTCTTCCTAATTTAAGCTTGGAAGTTAAATCTGTAAGAATTGTGTACTACTAATTGATGCAGTTAGCTTATCTGATTTGACACTAAGCATTCTTCAAGGTACAGAACCATTCTACTAGCTTTCCTGTGTAAACATCTCTCTTCTGTTAGTACCACACTGTCTATCTTTCTTATACCAAATACCCAAAATACTTGTCATTTTAATTTTTTTTTTTTTTAAAAAAAGCAGTGTTTCTCAATTGTATTTCTCTGATGCTAGCATTTGTGTGCAAGTATATTTCCCTCTGGGTCTGGTTTTCTGTTTGTTTGCCCTTTTAAAAGGGACCTTTGCAATTCTAATTTTGCGATTTGCCACCTTTTAGTTGATGATACTGGCCTTTGGGGGTTATTTTATTATTAAATTGAGTCTTTGGTTTTCAAAAACTCCTGCTCTTCAACAATTATTCTGTACCTACCAGATTCTGAGTTGCACAGAATATAGTCTAGAACACAGAAATAATCTAAGCCATAACTGGTATTTTACTAATCAATTTGCTGTTTCAAGATACAGAAATGCCAACTTAGCATACACAGTCCTTTCCCCTTACCCTTCTGAATAGTAGCTACTTACCTTACTAATAACATTTTGATATGTAAGCACAGCAGAACTAAGTTTTTTGAAAGATGGTATGAGACCAGCATTCACAGGCAAACTTAGGATCAGTCTGCACACTGTGTCAGAGTTTTATTAAGGTTATATACAAAACATGTTTACTTTACCCATAGATTTTTAAAGAGGAATACCTGTAAGTGTACAGTAGATTTGGGATTGTTAACAGTAAAGTGTGTTATATGTGTTTATATATATATGTGTGTATATATATGTTGAAAAAAAAGGCAGTATTGTGTTTTGACATTTTAGGCATGTTTGTAATAAAGTGAAAAACACTTACGAAGAATGAGTGTAAACACAAACACAACCAATATACCATGCGTCAAATTCTAATATCGTTACTATTTAAGAGTCATGGTGCATAATTATCTTGCTTATATGTGAAATAAAGAAGCTGAAAGCATATTAAAATAGATCCAGATGATCTTTCCCAATTATATAGTGCACATTCAACTAGAAAGCTAATTACTAAATCTGTATTCCTTATACTTCAGGGTGGCAATGCCTGCCACTGTATTGCATCTATTTAAATTGATATTGCTTCATCTTCTTAAAAAAGGAGAAACATCCCGAATTTCTCATAGTTAACTGACCTGGCCACTCTTAAGCCAAATATGGGCAAGTTTGTAGATTTTCATATCCTCTTCTGTTGTTTTACTAGATCCTACAGCACTCAGGAAGTTCTGTGGCAGCTATATATACTTTAAGTGGAGGTTTTTACTGAATGAGGGTACACCTGGTTCACAACTTCTGAATTTCCAACTATTTCAGAATACACAGGTGTCCAATTATAGCAATACTTCAGTGTTACATAGTGCTTTTTACTTGTAGATCTTAAGACTATTACAACACTTTCCCCTTTCCTTCGTGCTCCAATTTCAAACATTGAAGCATTTCAGTAAGCAGACTCACCCTCTAGATTTTCCACATAGGAGTTGGACATGAGTGCTGAATGTTGAGTCCATTTCTCTGTTGAACCTGATGGCTGGTATTCCAGGTCAGAGATAAAACTGTCTGTGTCAGAGAAGAAGACAGACATGACTACTGACTGGACTAAACCAAGAAGTTACAGTTCACTCAACCAGGAAGTGACTTTCAATTTTCTTTTAATAGCACTAACTTTAAATACCCAGTTTCATTCACAACTACTACATATGTTGACATAAGTAACTATTTATAAATTATCAGAGTGCCTAGTAAAAACAGTATCAACTTATCTTGTATATTTAGTTACTTTTCAGTTATCAGCCAAAGCCGTGAAGGTTATGGTTAATATTTTTGGATGTCTGCCTAGTTGTATCATCATAAATTTTATACTACATAAATTTCATTTTAGTATTTGTGTTAGTTTAGAATATTCCTCCTGCAATTTTCTCAATCTGTTTTACTTACTGTGGTCAGATTAAAAGTCCTTATGTCCCTTGATAGAACCTCCACTGAACAAGGTAGGCAAAAGGGTACTGGTAGATAAAACCTTTACTTTTATTTTTCCTATCCTTTAAACAAAGGAAACTGTTGCTGTAAACAGCTGTTTGCTTCCATTTTACTTGTCAGACTATCTGAACATTTTGCCCAAAGCTCTGATCTGCAGTCAGCTACACACAGTTTGAAGTGCTGGAAAACGAAGTATTATCTTGGTATAGGTGGTGTCAGACCAAGGCAATGTGAGAAACCAAGGAGGAAGTGGAGAACTGTATTCCACTGAATGTTTCCTGGAGGAAAAATGAATGTAGAACAGTATATTGCTTTACCAAGTGTGTGTTTTTTTCAGCCTGATCAGTGGCTGTGCAGAGTTTACAACAGTATGATGGGTTGGGTTTAGGATTAATGGGAGTTTTTTGTTTGTTTATTTTGTTTTTTGTTCTCCTGCTCAGGGTAGAGCTGCAAGTTTAGTAAACTAGGCTTTAATACAATTAACAAAATTACTCTGGATACTGGCTAATTTGGATGGAGCCACACATGAGCTTTGCCAGCATGATTTCTAAGACCTGCTTAGGGATGGCTCCTGGGAGAGTGCAAGAGTCCATTCTTACTCCCCCCTGAAATTCAAGCAGTTCAAATTACTTTTCTTTAGGAGACAACTTATGCTTAATTGTGTAAAGCATAAAGTTATGTGTATTTAAACAGGAAGTGGAAAGCATTATCTGCGTTTCAATGAGACCACTGCCATTTTGAAGGAAAGGAGTAGATGAAGGACAAATTCCTGTCAAATAATAGGAGATTAAAAAAAACAGCATTTCCCCCACCAACTATAGCAGAACCAGCAAGAAAGTGACATTTAAATAAAGATGTAATGAATCCAGGGTGATGGGCAGAAAACTACCTTGGGATTAAACAAATTAACTTTTATGGACAATCCTCTTTAAAGCTCAGGCTTTCAAAGGAGTAGACAACAACCACACTGACAAAAGGCCTCTAGGGAGAACAGTGGAGTTAATTAGCTCTTAAGCAAGACTCTCTGCACCATAAAGTCTGCACAGTTTATACAGTAAGGGTTATCTGTCACTTGAGCAGAGAGATATGATTCTGAGCAATTTTACTACTAATTTCGTAAATAGAGGGGTTCTGAGGTTCTTGATGTCCTAACAAAGCTGCTGCCACTATCAATTTTTTGCTTTTGTAAGTTTCTGACAAAATGTGTCATGCATAGCATGTGTAACATGTTTCCTGCCAGCACATTCTGGAACTAAACATGCGCTTGCCTTGGGCACACTCTAGTTGTTGTTTGTGAAATGTAGTAAATAAAACAACAGCCTTTTAAAATATGTAATTAGCATAAAGATTTTTTGTTCAATGCACGCTTAAGTAAGTTAGAATTTGAGGTCCCAGACAAACATACTTTAAAGATACCTTTCTGCCTCTCAATTTTATAAGCATTTGAGAAAGGGTTTTTACTTCCTTAAGCAATGCTAAAGTGTGGTTTGTACCCAAAGAATGTAACGCTACAAACTATTAAATTAAATAGAAATCAAGACAACTGATGTCCTGGAGATCTATCTATTTACCTGATCAAAATTCATACTTTTATGAACCACCTCTTGGACTTGGCTCTTCCCTTAAGTAAATGGGTTAAGAAAAACTTTAAAACCTCAATTATCTGCACCAGATTTGAGTCCATGCACTAAGTGAACTAAAAATGAGAGTTCTGTTATGGATACAAGCAGACCAAAAAGCTACAGGAGTTACACCATTTGGTTTTCAGGATCTCTTCCTACAGGACTCAAACAGCTTCGTTTTTTTGTAGCATTATCGGATTAAAAGCTTATCCCATGTATCCTTTACTGCTGGAAGATGTACTGATTTTAGAAAAGTAGATCCCAAGAAATATTCTAGAATGCACAATTGTTTGCAGTGTTGCTAGAGTAAGTAGCGGAGTGATTTTTTTGTTGTTGTTGTTTTTTCTTTTAAATATTCTTTGCAAACAGGAGCAGATTGTTCCAGCTGTCTAGGTTTGGTAGTATTGCTGCATCCACCTAGGAATTCCTGTGTTTTAGAGGAAAGATCAGTGAATTGCTGTATTTACAGATGTAATGAGGATCAGTAAATCTCAAAGAACATTATGGATAGACTGCATGACATGCTTCCTTGGGTATAGGCCTTCTGTCAGCTCCAGATAGAGTTCTACCAGCTGCATTTATGTTGAGAATCCCTGCAGCTACGTCACACTGGTTAGAGCAGTATATTTAGCCTGGTTTTGACTACATGAGACCAGCAAGTAGAGTACAGTGTCAACTTTCCCTAAAAAGAAAGGCTATAATTAACCCTCAGTCTTCTCTGCCGTGGAGCAGCCAGCTGATTCTGTTGGTTTGTGATCAAAAACAGTCATAGGGCAGGCTGTGTCTGCAATGGTGAACTATCAAGGACAGTGTGGGTTGTCTTGCAAGTTACCATTTCAAGCCATAAGACAGGCTTACTTTTATTAATTTCAGGGTTATTAAGTACTTTTTTAAAAAAATAAACTGATAAAATAAGGCTGTACATCCTTTTCCTGTGCATGTTATGTTTATAAGTATACAGGCAGACTGAACGTGCCTGCAGAGTCAGAGCACAAGCCCTGCAGTTATTTGGTACAGTAACAAATACCCCTGTTCATGTCATGGTTATGGTGTCACAGTCTGTATTTATACAGTTAAGTCATATGTCTACCCCTTTCTCTCATGCAATAAGACAGCCAAGTCTAACACAGTCAGCATTAAGCGTGAACCTTGGAGCCAGAGGACACACACTGCACAACACAGAGCAGTGCAAAAGTGTCTAAGCATATTTGTGCCAGTGTCACAAGGGCATGCCTAACTCCTTCCAGTTCTGCTGCTATCGTGAGCATCTGCCCCATGATGTAGACATGCCTCTTCTAATTCTTAAACTGCAATCTTTCTGTGGCTGTGCAACTAGTTGAGCTTACTCCGAGTTAGTTACAAAGTGTTCTGTGGCTCTCAGAGGCAAATAGGAAGTTTCTTACATTAGCTGGTCATAGGTACCTGAGAATTTATCTGAAGTTCTTTACACATCAGCAGTCTGTAACTGCTCTTCTCAACAGAGGTCTTGCTGGCACAGATTTTATGAACCAATTTTATGAATCCACTAGAAGGTAAGGTCATAGCATCCTTTAACTGCTGACAACCCCTGATGGGTAACATTCTTTTCACCGTTTGTCACTGTTCCAACCTTTTCCTTTTAATCTACTGATCGGTGTCTGTATCTCTCTGTTTCATTCATAACACTTACTCATTTCTAAAAGTAGATTCCTATTCTCTTCCAATACATTTCAGGTTCTGCCCTACCACCTTACTCAGCTTCAGCATCTCACTGCAGGAGCCCAGAAGGTTATGAGAAGAAGTAGAATTGTAAACTGCTTTTTATTGCTATCTCTGTACTGCTTGACAGTATCTATTTAACATACAGAATACTAAGAAAGGAGGAGTTTGAACACAACCTTAACACTGAACAATTTACACTAGTAGAGTTTTCAGAATGCCTTTTATCAATAGGAATATACCAAGAGTTCTGTGTACAATGTAGGCTGGACTCCTTGTCACATAAATCCACGTCAGACCTATTTTGTCCTGTGCTAAGGAGGCAGAAAAAAAAAAACCCTTGAGGTTGAGATGTACATCTCAAGTTTAAGTTTAAGTCGTCCTGACAAGAAGACAGGGTTTTGAGCCGCGCTTCCCCATACTAAACTTGATGCTAGCATTCAGTATTTTTGGTGTTTCTGTAGATCTTCAATACTCTCTTTGGTGAGATGCTGCCTTAATTAAGAATGACCTGTTAATGCACAAGTATATAGAGAAATACAAAGTACAGTTGTCCTCCAATACTTTCTTACTAGGTACTATTGTGATTCTCCACAAACTAAGCTGAAGCTACAGTAAAAAGCTACTTGCAAAGACATTACACATTTTCTAGCAAAGATCAGAATAATTTTGGAGCTTCCCAGCAAGAAAATTTATCAACTAGAGAGTTATCACAGAACTACTAAAATGAACGAATGCAAATGGCTTAGAACTCGACATGGAATGTGTCTGACAAAGCAGACTTACTGCTTTATGTACACAAAACAGTTACAGGATTTCTAGTTATGATTTATAATAAATCCACATACTGGATTTTCTAATCTCCAGCTTTATGTAATGGAGATGCAATGAGTAACAAAATGTAAGAGGATTAGTAGAAGGTCATCCTGATTTGCTGAATACAGCCTAATATAATACCTTAAAAATTGTTAAATACAGTTGTACATGTTAGAAATCTCATCACTGTAGAAAGCTGTGAAATCCAAGGTAAACTCACTCCTAAACTGCAAAACATGACATGAAATTTTAGATCAACACTATTAGAATAGATTTAAATCTAAAATTTGACAGTGGGATAGGTAAACCACCACACTAGGAGCATTTTTTAAAAACAGAGTGGGGGGAAAAACAAGACCTCATTATATAGCTAGATTGAGTCTAGCTTTGACCAGCTTTTTTTAAGTTGGGAAGAAATGGGACCTTTATTAGATGAGTATACAACAGAGTGCAGTATGATGGATATGGGAAAGGACCAACTGCCTGTTTCTTGGCATTTCAGCTGCCTTGTTTACACCTATTTGCAGCCCTAAATATTCCGCTATCCATACAGGAAAATGTTAGCTGGGGAGCTGGGCAGAGGGCAGAGTTGCTGAAAGATGTTAAGGGAAAAAGAAGGTCCAACATACTAGGGGGGTAAGGGGCATGGAGGAGGAAAAGCAGAGGAGATAAATAAAGAGCAAGAAGCTGCTTTTACATAGTTCCAGTCTAAAAGTTTACCAGCTTGTGCAGATTGACTATTGCAAAGACCTAAGCCAAAAAAGTCCTTTTTCAGAACACAAAAGCTTTTAAGTAGTAGCATACAATACAAATTATTTTGAGATTGTGTTATGTTTCAAATGTTTTCCATGAAATAATTTGAATTTCATGTCTAGGTGTCCTCATGCATTTTGATGCCTTGGTTTTTTTTCCAAGTACGTGAGAAAGTGTTTCCCATAGGAAGCAAGGATGGGAAGAGGGGAAGCCAAACAAAAGAACAAATTCTAGGTGAAGATTAGAAAAGCCTAAAGGCATCAACCAGATCCTGTTGAAAACAAAAGAGCCACACAAACTTTGGTAGGAAAAGGAAAAAAAAGGAGGTGTACTTTATGCAGATAGCCAGGTAGAGGATCTGCCTTTAAATTATGTAACCTCTTTCACTCAGGGTCTGAACAGAGCCCAGCTTGTTTCAACTGATAAAGGGCAACAAAAGGACAAAAGAATAAAACAAAGATACTCCATTCTGGTCAGCAAGCATGTTTGAATTTGCAGAGGAGCTACAAATGGTGAGTCCAGATGTGGTACACCTTCCTTTGATGGATCAAGACTAATCCAGATGCTCTTGGCTTGAGCACTGATGGATGAAGCAGCTTTGTAGTTCTGTATTAAGTAGTGGGTTTGGGGCTTTTCTGGTTGTTTTGAAGAAAAAGCCTGAATGTTGGCTGAGAAGGCAGTAAGATTCACTTTTAGGAGTCTTGTCTGAAGGAATTTATGTAACTACTACCCAGACTGCTGCTTTTGGAGGTGGGGATTTTTTGGGGGGTTGGGAGTGCTTTTTGTTTGTTTGTTGTAAAATAATTTGAAATAATACTCTGTCAAGCTAAACAGTTCAGTAGATCCAGGACTAATTAATTTTGTCATGAGGTAACACTTCTCTACTACTCTCAAATCTTGTTAGAATTTGTTAAAATATTTTTTTCTGGGCAAAGAAAATATCTACCATGGTAATTTTGCAATAGTGCACATTACTTAAATAATCCTCTTTCTTTTATGCTGTCAGAGTTTTTTAGGGCTTTTTGTTTGCTTTCTTTTTTTAAAAAAACTACCAAATTAAATATTTAAGGTCAGTAATCCAGACATTATTTATAAAATTTTAAATTGGCTTAGTGTTTTGAAAGGTTTATTCGCCTTCATTGGTAATTCTTAAAAACCTGTTTTCCAACTAAAAATAGCTTTTGGGTTTGATTATTAGCTGGGAGAACACAATGTATCAACATTCGTTTATGTATGCAATTATGTTTGGCTTTTTTTCCTTAATTGTTACAACATTAATATAGAATAACTTTTGCTATTTGTGTCCAGCTCTATTTCTATGGAAACTAAAATTCAATTATACAAAAATAAAAATTTTTCAGTTCTTTTTTAAACCACAGTAATATGTTGGATACATTACAAAAAAGTCTTCCTGTCTAAACATGTTTTTTATTTAAAGCTGATTAAGGAGAGGAAGTATTTACTCATGTTAAGAGAATTGAGCAGCTTGCTTGTCACTATGCCCTTCAAGATTTTTGAAACAGCAGGTTTCAGGCTAAACATCTGATTTGTATTTGCAGATTGGAAAACAAAACAAAACAAAAACAACAACCCAAACACAACCCTTCAAGCAATCATCAATTAGTGGCAATATTATACTAAAATTAAGATAATCTCTATGCTTGGAAATGTATTGTTGCTACCAAGTGCTAGTTTGGCATTTAAAATCATGTTCAATTTTCCATATAGGAAGTGTACAGTTTATCCATCAGTTATCAAACCTTCTTTAAACTTCTATAGCAAGCATTCATTAAAAATAAATTAATAAAGCTGTATCCATTTGACTCATATGTACATTGATTATACTTCTCTAAACTCTCAGCAAGTGGCCACCATTAAGTGTGGCTCTTGCAGCTTTTCATGTGATTCGATGTCTTTGTCAGCACAGAAATAACTCGGTACTTTCATTGTGTTAGGCAAGGGCAATAGTTTCTAAAAGCAACTGATACTTGTGATATAGGGGAAAAAATGGCTTTCATTATTGTGCATTCCTTTTAATTTCTGAACAGGTAGAAACAAATTGCCAATATGATCAAAAATGCTTAACTTCTGTTTATATTGTGAAAAGTTTAACTATAGTATTTAGTTGTATTTTATTTCTGCATCTTTTTTGTGGGTGTGGAGAGAAGAAGGGTGAGAAAAAGGCAGGTTCTACATGACACTTGTTGAAATGTTAGTTTTCTTTATCCCTCCCCTAGTACTGAAGTAGAAAATGCTATTTTTTTTTTTTGTTGCATTCTGTTTCATGAGGCCTTGCTCTTCTCCCCTCAGCAAGTCCTTGTTAGAATCAGTCCTTTCCTTCCTTTCTAAATAAAGTTGATTGATAAGCAGTGTATCTAAAAACAGAACTTTGTATAACTAGGGTGGCCATTTGACTGAAGGCCCCAACTACATTATCAGTTTTTCTCATTTTCTTCCTAGTGTGCTCTGTCTTTAAAGGCATTTCTGACTAAATTTTCTTACTACTGAGTGGAGGTAACAGTAGGAAAGCTCCATTTATGCAAGGAATTGGGACTGACATGGATATTTAAGAGATGGCCTACACTAAAGACTTTTGATGATGTAATTAAGTAATTACTAGGGATGATTAAAAAAACCCATCACAACAGTTAAGGCTATTGTAGAAAAGAGATACTTTTACACACCTTTTAAGACCAGGCCTCCTCCTTCCAGTCTTAGTAACATAGCAAGTTCTTTAAATTGCATCTGTCTCAAACAGATTCTTCTCACTTGGTAGGACAAGTTGTATAAATTAACACTGTCCACATATTTAGAGAACTTTATAGCCTGGCCTTTAGCACTAGAATGTCCTTGTTCAGTTTATATTAAACAAGTGAATTTCTCAAAGAGGTAGCCAGAGTGGTAAGGAGAAAGCAAATGGCTCCTGTGAGCAGAGATGCTGAATGATGACAGTGGATCTACAGAATGAAGAGACTTAACACAGTGCCAAAACACATGTGGTATGTTTTTTAAAAACTAGCCTGCTCTTCAAAACTGGGGCAACTCCATGAAACAAGACTCCAAACTACATTTATGCCACTTAGATGTATTATTACGACTTTCACAGAAACATACCAACAAGACAATCAGAAAAGGGTTCAAATTAATTCCTTTTATATAAGGTGTCAATATGCAGGAGTTAATCCTCAAGCCCTGTTTTATGGCAGAAACAAAGTCTATGGGCAAATTAGGCTAAAGTACTTGAGCTGTGTAACTATGGATTTACAGCTGACCAAAAATATGAGCCCACTTTAAGGATACAAATTTACTTCTGTGGAGTGTGTTCTAGACAAAACAAAGCAACCCTCCCACACCCGCTTTGTAGTTTAATGTAGATTATATTCCAGTACTAAAATAGTATATCCACTTACCATCATCTAGTGTGATGTCTTGTAGTCCTATTGTTTGAAAATTCAGTTCTCGATCTTCAGGTTCAGGTTTAATGTTAATAGCTGCCCCATCTGGTGAAAACGGAGATGAATCGCACACGGTGTGGTGTACTAGGGATGCTGCTGTGGTGAGACCTCCCAATGCTGGACTGTGTGCTTGAGGGGAGTGCTGGCCCGAGTGACTCACAGCGGCTGGAGGGGGAGATGAGGCAGGTCCTGAGCTAGGAGATTGATAAGGCATAGGTTGTAGCTGGGGTGAAGAAGGTCCAGACAGCGGTGAATGGACCAGTGGGTGGGAAGCTGTTGGGGATGGGGACGAAGCAGATGCTGGATTTGTAGAATGGTACGGGACTTGCTGCAGCTGGGGAGAAGACTGTCCAAGGGACCGACTCATTGCTGAAGGGATGGAGCCCTGCCCAGTGCTTGGGCAGTGGTATCCCATCGACGGTAGGTGAGCAGATGACTGTCCTGAATGAGCTGGGTGTGCTAGCGGGTGCCCTGCTGTACTCGATGTTGACACAGAACCTGGGTTTGAAGAATGAAACTGCATTGGTGGTAGAGCTTGGCAGCTAAGATTTATCAAATGAGGTACAGCTGTGTCTTGCTGAAATGAAATAGCATCAAATCCTTGGCTGGAGGCAGAGTTCATAGGAAGACCGGGCTGTCCATTGTATACATCGTTAGACTGCATAGGCTGGTAAGAAGGCCTCACAGGAGGTGCTGATGTTACCTGAAAAGACTGAACTACAGCAGGAGGCAAAACATGACACTCTTCACTTGGACTAAGGTTTCTACCTTGCATGTGTGGCAGGTGGGATACTGCTGGGGTCACCATTGCTGTGTACGGTGGTTGCACAGGACACACAAGGCTCCTGGGTGATGTTGACAGTAAACTGTCATGTGGATGCCCTTGCTCTGGTGAAGGCAGTTGAGTTCGGATAGAATGCAGGCCCTGGACGTTGCCTGTGTGAGGCAGGGCCAAAGACTGAACAGCAGACAAATCCACCTCATCTCTGTGCTCTTGCTTCATTATAACTAGAAAAAGTAAAACACTGTATTACAATTCCAACCCATTTGTATCCTGTGATCAATACACACAGATTGCTGTTCAACAGCCACAATAGTATTATTCATGCCCTTGCCCCAATTTCCTTTCTTTAGCTTTTTTTCTTTATGCCTGCTATATTAACTCTTAGACATCAGAAGAACTCTTCTAGCATTATACAAAGGCAGCTGTCTTCCCTTCTAAAATACCCTCCTATTGAACATGTACTTTCAAAGACATCTGCAGCCCAGTCAGAGAAGGTCCTCTACATCTAAAGGATGCAGCTCCTCAGAGGTGTGTGCATGGGGGGCTGCTGCGGGGCTCCACTAGAAATAGGCAGACAAGAGTTCAGTGTGGGGCACTAGGAAAAGGTGAAAGAAATTTTTAGTTGGCTTCAAACTTTCCTTAGCCTCTGATCAAGATGACAGCTGAACTTTGGCAACACAGACTAGTTTACACAGTGCGTGTTGTTTTAATTACAGCAGCTCTTTCAGCATATCCCCCAATTTTGGTGATAGCAACAATTGTTCTTCTAATACAAATTGACACACTTTCAGTTACAGGATTTGGTTTTTTTATCTTATTCGTAGACTCATGAAAAGATACTGATTTTAAGTACAAACAGAAAAGCTAAGACTTAATGGCTCAATTACTACTTCATACAATATGCTGTTAAAGAAATATATATTTAGAGATAAAATGGCTTTTAAAATGTTTGTGCAATAACAGCTGCAGTTATAAACTTGCTGCTTCTTTAAGCAGTGTCATCATTTCATTCTACCGTTCTCAAACAAAAATACAGTTTAAGATGTGTCTTGCAACTATCTTAAGAGCTGATATTCTTCAGAATGGTTGAAAAATACCACATAAATTTGGTAACACAATTAATGTATACTTAGTGTACCAAATACCTAGGTAACATTGCTTTAGTTGCACATGAAGGAATGAAGTAGGTAACTTTGGAGCACAAGTGAGCCAAACTTATTTTAAGTAGTGTAAACTCATGGAAGCTGGCTTTTAAAGACTCCTTCAGATACCTCACTTCAAGTTGAATATGGATACTGATATGGACTTCTTAAAGTCCTCCAAAAATACCAAATGGTCTCACATCATCACTGGTACCTTGTGAATTCTGACTGCTCTAAACAGGTATTAATTTCTTAAGAGAAAAGAAAGTAAGGAGCAGGCAAAGGAGCAGGCATTGTATACCTAGTAGTAACCACTTCCTCATACCAAACGGAAGGGATTAAGATGTTTTAACTATGTGTACAGTTAACAGGTACAGGTTTTTTGTTTCTGGCTAAGTTATAAACTATTTTCTCTCACCATGCTGCAGTGTGTCCAGAGAGGGGCAAAAGTGTTTATCTTCCTTTTATCTAAACATGGTGGGTTTTTTACATTTGGGGAGGGGCTGACGGGGGAGAAATGCATAAAACCTGTTGTTGTATGATCTCAGTATCCTACATGTCATCACTATGGTTATTTGGAAGAGCAACTTCTGAGATTCACCATCATTCTCAAAGAAAAGTAGAATGTAAATTATTCTGTAAAAAGCATAATGAAGAAATACCTGGCTGTAATCATAGCACTGTAGCTTGTTAGAACGCTAAATTTCAGCGCTTCAATTAAACAAGCTTAAGTAAGTTGTTTTACAAACAAGTCAAAGCTATTCTTATCTGTCAAAGGTATAAGAATGTCTGAATTACTTTCAAATGTCTACTTTAAAAAACAAAATAAAATGCAACTTTAATTTGTTCTTATTTAATACCTGGTGTATAAGTAAAACGTTGAGACTGGCTTTTTTTCCTCTTGCCATTGCAGAGATAAAACTGCACCTGAACTGCAGCTGTAATGGTTTTGTTATGGTATGGAGGAACTTCAAGTATGATGTTTGCCTGTATCAATGTTGAAACAAAAAAGTTTTATGTAACAAATGCAAATGAAACTGCTATTAACTACAGAAAAACTAAAACACTTATTACAAAACTAAAGCGAACTGGTATTTTGAAATTGGTAAATTTCAAGTTTATGCGTATTACATAGCAAACCAGTGCTATAAGCAAACTTTTAGTTGGAGACTTCTTAATTTTTTTAAACACACGTCTTCTGAAGGTAATGCTCTTTTAAATTAAATAGACACATCATCTAAAAGATGCTTTGTTTATCTGCCAGAGCATAAAAATACTCTAGGCAAAGGGTTGCACTTTGGATCATTAATCTTTTAAGAAAAATTTTAATGCACTGGAAATTATTTGTCATCTTTGCAAAATTATCTTAGTTTTCTTTTTTTCAGTTTTCATTTTTTTTCATTGCTTTCACAAGCTGTCCACTATTTGCAGTTCCTTCTAAGCATCATCTTAATGGCTACTTTATAGTATTATGGCAATTTAGAAGTCTCCAATTGTCTGTCTGAATCAGCCACTGTCTACTTACTTCACTAAATGAAGTCTAAATTTCAGAACAATGAAGATGTCTGGTTTCTCATTTTAAAACAGAAAGCTTTCCAAAGTAATAAAAATTGTTTCTCACCCCTTGACACTTTTCCCTAATTATTTTCCCTTCTACCTCCCACTGAGGTCGTCCATCTGTTGAGAGAAATGTACAGATAATTCAAGCAAAAAGCATATTCTAACACACTTAAGTACTTCATCTTAAAAATACTTAAATACTTTTTATGACTGAAAATAAATGCAGTTTCATATTGAGGCCATTCAAAGAGAGATATGTATTGTAAGCAAAGTGTGAAATATAGAGATTCTGTAGGAGTTTCAACACTTCAGACAGCGTCTGTATGTTGACTGTTGTGCAGGATTCTGCATTTTAACCGAACCTGCTGATCACATACAGTTGGATTTAATTCCAAAGGAGGCAGTGTGTACTCTTAAGTGTACAGAGGGATTTTTCTTCCCCCCTGTTTTTCTAAAAACATTTTTGAAAGGTAGTTAAATTACTACTAACATTGTGATTATTCAAACAAACATGCTGATGACTTATAGGTTAAGTCACCATGTGAGAGATAACATATGCCACATCTTCATGCACATAGCCACAGGTTATACAATTAAAACAAACACCCTCCACTGAGCCAAAAAACCCTGTAGTTCAAATTCCGGGCAAGTTGTCTGTGTTGTGAGGGAAGGACATCACCTTGGCAAACCTCTTTCTGCTCTGACCCAGCATAACGCATTATCCTTAAGCTCATACTTGGTTCTCTCTGTTACTGCGTTTTGTAGAGGTTATCAGGAAACCCAGTGTCCAGCAGCAGTACTTCTTTAAAAGGTGTTCAAGTTGTGTGCCAAAATACATCATTACATAAAACCCCCACTTACGTTACATTTGCTAATAAAAGCACCCCAACTATTTTACTTAAATATTTCAGGAACTAACAGGATGTAGAAGAACTGGACCTGGTTGCAAACTACTATTTCTGACTACTTTTGCTACTGTTTTCAATTCACCTATTCAAGTCACAACAATGACATTTAAGTTGTTCAGATTTTATGCTCTCTAATATTTAAAGGGATAATCGGGAAGTAAAGGAACTCTATGTATTAATACAGCTAGTCCTAAATTTTAAACTATTTTTCATGCATTTTAGTCTAAGAAAGAAACATTAAGATCAGGATGTGTATCCAGAAAAGCTACACTCCCAGGAAAGAACGCTGAGTAATTTAACAACTTTGAGTAACATGTATGTACGTATGTACCTGAATGTATGTGTGCATGTGCACCTTTTCATACTAAAAACCAAAAACTTGCAAAACATTCATTATATCTATCTGGTTGTAGTAAACTAAAAATAAAAAGTATTCGATAGGGTTTTTTGGTGTTAAATTCTCTGGTTTTCTTACACATTTCACTGCATGAAGGAAACATTGTCTTTAGTGTGCCTCAACTGAAATGCAAGCCTGCTGCAGTTCTCGCCCATGGCTAAGTGGGACCTGGAACACTGAACTTGGATTCTAGAGAATGAGAATCATGTAATCCAACTGACTGTAACAACTCTGATTTCTTGGTGATTAAATACTTGACTGGCTTGTCAAGCACCCAGATGTTTCCCACACTTACAAGAGGTCATTGCTGTCCATCCCACTGCTTATTGCCAGGATTTTACCTACACACAGCCCTGCCTGTTTCCATATGCAGATGAGGCAGACAGCTGAAGCACACACTGCACACGTAATCTGAGCCAGAGCTTGAGACTTTTTTAAAAATGCATTCCTTAAGAGTAACTGCTATAGAAAATCTTATGCAATTATACTGGGAAAAAAAATCAGTACTGTTTTCTAACCAATATTTACTTCATTAGCTTAGGAGTACGTCTGTTCCTATGCAACGATTAAATTGGATGTAACAGGACATCAATGACAAATACTACATTTCCATTAGTTCCCATTTTCACTTTTTCAGTTTTTACAATAAAGAGAAAATACATGGTATGATTTGTCAACAGCATCTTTCAACTATACACAGTTCAGTCAGCCTGTAACTGCCTTCCTGAATCACAAGTACTATTTCATTAATAATTGCCAACCAGCACATAGATTGGTGCCCAAAATGAAGGTCTGGAGCACTACTTCTGACTTGACTTTTTTCACCTTTTTTTTTTTTAAACATAATTACTTCCTGAATTCAAGCTCAAGTGGTATTTTTTGTTGTTTTTGGTTTTTTTTCCAAGAAAAAAGTAAGATAACACTTACCTTGTCCTTTTTCAAAAAATATAATTTTGGATTCTGGAAGAAAATTGGATCCTGTCACTACCATTTCATGGCCTCCATTTACTGAGCAACTATTGATGCTGTACTTCTCAATCTGAGGAAGTTCTTGAGCAGATCGCTGAGCTTTAGAAACAAATTAAGGGAAAAATCATTATTCACAATTTGAATCATAGTGACATTTATGATCCTAACTTGAAGCATTGTGAGTGAAACCAAAACCACCATTTACATACAGAAATCATATTTGTTTATGATTTGTTTTAAAAAATATGTTCAAACTATATAATTATAGAAAAGAAACACTAAGAAGCCATGAATCCCAACAGTCTCTAGAGCAAATGGAACTTTTAGTTTAGGAATATTGGTTTAAAAATTACTTTTGTATTTTACAGACAAAATAAATTCTAGGAGAAATTCACATTGTTTAAAGTCATGTTTTGATTCCTTAGTGCCAGCATTTAACAAATGGACTCACAAGAAGTTCAGCTATTCAACACTGTATAAAGACAATCGTACAGACTCTCGTAAATGAAATGGTATTAGTTCTTCCTGAAATCAGTATTTATTTTCACTGAGCTGTATCAGCTGCCTCTGCTCATATAAAGGAACTACTGAAGCTGCCAGCTGCGTGACAGCTGTATTAGGTTTAAAACACTGCGTTTCCTCCAACCCTTCAGGCTGCCATTTGGCAACTACCATCTCCAAATAAAGATATATTACTTTTGGTAATTTAGCTCTTTACACACAATGCTTTTTACACACATTTGTTATATACAAGTCTGAAAACAAATATTGTCAGAATGACAGTACTACTGATACATGCAGAAAACATGAATATAAATTATGTATAGTTAAAGCAATCTTACAGCATTCAACAGGTATGGAAGCAGTCTGCAGAGATAAGACTTTTCCACTAGGTTGTGGGATGTGAACACGAAACACAAGTCGCACTCTGGTATTCTTTCTTCCAATATCTGTCTCTCCTTTACGGAGCTCTATATCTGAATTGCGAAGTTTCAAAATACCAGCACAATCGATACTGGAGAGAGGTGAGGATGGATGGATTAGAAGAGAAACGGAAGAAAATGAATCAACTATTGCCAAAGTACACGCTGTAAGCCTTTCTTTTGTTAAAGAATGAAGAGCACTCTTATTTTTTCCCCATGTTAACCTGTTTTAAATGACTGAGATGAAAAGATCTGTTAGTGTCAAAAATGGCAGCAAGTAGTCTACTGAAACATTTTGTCTTATAAATGTCTAGCTGCTGCTTTTCTGAACCTTTCAAGGATTATATGTTAATATTGTTTAACCTTCAAAGTAAGTTATTTAACATATTGAACATCATTTACAAGGAGGAAGACACCTACATTTAGCTCTACCTTAGGACAGACTAGAGAATGACAGAAGTGCAGCCATCAAATCCCAGCTACCATTCCACATAGTTACTGATTATCCATATGAGACACACATACTTTACTAAAGTAACACATACATAGGCTTGTGAGGGATGTTAACTTGCACGTCAGCGTGGGTTCACAGCATTCAGTGGAACTATCATGAAGTCTAACTAGGAAAATCCAAGCTGACTTCAGAAGTCTACATAAGAAATAAATGTGCTACATAAACAAATAATTGTGCTTTACTCTGTCCACTGACCCTCCAAGCTAGAACAGCGCAGTTTAATCATTGCTCTAACTAACCATTAAACTATTATTTAGCACATTCTATCTGGCAAGACCTGAAAAGTCAGAATAAAGAACATGCTAAAATTAAAAAATAATCAAAACAAGAAGAAGGCCTACCAAGCTACCTGCAGTGAAATCGCCGCAATCGATGAGGAAGCAGGCAACTAAGCTGTATGACTGTATTTTCGTTACTGGCCAGTAACCCACGTGCAGTTCTAGGCTGTGGAGTCATATATATGTATGGATTGTATAAGGCAGCATAATCCCAGCAGCACTCATCTATCTCCCATCAATCTAGGGAGCTTCCCGGTCTCTCTACTCCTTTGCTTCTGACTACCTGAGCACTTATTTTTTTTAATATTGGTATGTTTAAAGAGATGTCTATTTTAACCATGAACCATATTTGTGGACAATATGCTATTCTACAACATCTTTTCTTTCACCTTTGTACAAATGGAAAAAAAAAAGATGACACATAACAACTAAACAGCTAATTTCTGCTGCAACGTACCTGGCTGACATATTATTTTCAGGAAGAAGTGGTATTTCCAAAACTTTTGTGCTGGCAATTATTATCTCCTGACTGGCTGTTGCAACTGTTTTTCCAGTGATTCGGTGCACCTGGTAGAATGCATGAGGCCTTAAGTAACGATCATCCGCCGTTCCGATGAACATTTGTAGGTTTACCGGCTTCTCACTGTAGCCCAGGAGCTGATGAAAAAGTAGATGTAATATTAAAATAAATATTAGTTGACTTTTACTGAATCTGTGTGTGCATAATAAAAATACACAACTAGTACAAAGACTTAAGAGTCAAAAAGGAGTATTTAAAAATCTTCTTCAAGCTCTTCAGAAATCAGAAAACAGCATACAGGTATCTCTCCCCCCAACGCAAATATCAGCAACAACGTTTACCAGAATAAATAAATATTAAACTATCTTTATTGCTTTTGAATCTCTCAAAGAGAAAAGAATCATTTTATCTACAGAATTTCTACATCAAAGCTATGCTATGTTATAGGTACATTTCTGATATTGTTTTTAATCAAAGCTGAATCATCAAATTTTACTAAGATACACCTAATTTCTAGAAATACTAAAACTGTTTTAAGTTTCATAAACTCACTATTGCATTCCATAGTAGAAAAACTAAACTTTAAGAGGTTTTGTGAATGTAAATGTGTTATGTTAAGGCAAATAAAATGTAGTTCACAGCTAGAAAATCAACTATGGTTTATTTTGGCAAAGAAAGTATTTTCAAAACCAAAATTTGATAAACATTAATTCATGCATCTTTCCTTTTCTCAAATGTAAGGCTCACCACCAATACACTCAGGTGCCATAACACCACCTGTTGCTTGAGCTAACAGTGGTAATTATAGGCACAAAACACGTTGAAACATCAGAAAACAAGAAAAATAAAGGAACTCTAAAAGAACAAGCTAGTTTTATGATAGCACATTAGGAACCTATTACCCAGAAGAAACAAATTTAACCAACAGTAACATGTGAGTTTCCTTTACCCACTGCAATTTTAAATCTGAAGCCTAATAAATGTGTCTTATAAATCCATGAAGTTTATTTCAGCTCCCTGCAATTGGCAGCTGATGCACACTGCAAGTTACACAATCTCTAAAAAGCAATGCAGCAAATTTGCATTTCATCAACTTCGACATCAACTTACGTTCAAGCTGGAGGGAGGGCCAGACAGTCATGCTTTGCCTGTGGTTTGTCATGTCAATATTTTTGTCTCTAGGGAGAGTTATTTGGTCACACAACAATATTATCCAAGCTCTTTACAGAACTAACACTTAAAAAACAAACAAAACCATGTCAATTTAACCTACTTACAAGAGTAATTTAACTCCAGTAGACAGCAGTACAAAACCCCAAGCACACCCACACCCAGAAATCAGCAGCACTGCTATGGATTTCTTGTACCTTGATGCACTGCTATTGGCAGTAAGTTTTACGTACTGTACACCAGATCAACACCTGTTTCCTATATTCAAGTTACAGCTATGACAGCACCTACCGCTCCTGTCACTTCTATTAGAGGTTTCTCAATCAAGAACAGAAATTTGGTTTCTGACAGAAGTCTGAAATTTAAAGACCCATTCTCAAAGCATTCAGCCTTGCACGAAAGCTTTTGTCTAAGATGTAATACTCATTAATTAATCCATCCAGATAAACATTGTGGTCATACTTTAGTTAGTGTTGCTCCTCTTTGCCCAATGAGCTTAAATGTGATCAAGAAGCAGAGCAGCCAAAATCCAGACCACCTAAGACAAATAAAAATTGAGCTCTTTGTATTGAGCACACACACACACACACTCTAAAAGAATTCCTGAGACACACTGCAGACAAGCTACAGCACTTACTGTTACTGACCAACATCAGACGTACCTCGAGCAGCTGACACAAAAGGCTGATAGATCAAATACATTACTGGTCACCCTCACAGCATTATGAGATTGCTCCCAGAGAAAATGCTCATTCTACTTTTATTTTTTTTTTTAATGAATGGAGAGAAAAGAAAGGAAACAGTTTAGCATTCCTCCTACTGCTTTTCTGTGCTGGGAGATCTCTAGATGAATACTGCAGTAAGAAGATTGTGCTGCTTTTTGTGGTTGTAGACAAAGAATTCCCAATTCTGGTGTCCTCAAATCTCCTTGTACCTTTCTTGGGAGATACACATTTCCCAGCTGTTGTGCCTTTAAGAGGCCAGTCCAGTTCAACTGTTATCATAGAATGTCAGCTACATTTGTACTACATTGTACATAGATTACACATGAGGCTCCATTAAAGCAGACTGGTTTCTGTCCTTCAACTCAATGAGTTCTCATCTGTCTCCCCACTTGATTGCCACTACCATCGAGGACGCGCATGCACAGGCAAGTAGGACAGACAGACTTAATAACGTTAAAACAAAAAGTCCTATCTTCTCATGGGTGTAACAATCTTTACCCCTTCAGACCCTTGTTATAATAAAGAAAGAATATCTGCCACAAAAAGCCAAGCAATCCTTAAAAGTCATGGCAGCTTTTATCAAATACAACGTCCTGTTCTATAATTGACGCAATTTCTTACATGATCTCATTTATTTGCATTTTATATGGCTGTTTATTATTTGCAGGCTTTTGTTCTGTCAAATCACAGAATCACAGAATGTTAGGAGTTGGAAGGGACCTCAAAGGATCATCTAGTCCAAACCCCTGCCAGAGCAGGACAAATATGCAAATATGCAAAATATTTTTGTTCTTACTAGAGTTCTCAGTACAAACAGACCTAAATCCAGAAAAAAAAATACAAACCTTGATGCAGGACTTCAACACCTTTCAAAAAGATATTATTTTTTTTTAAATACTAAATGAATACTTTTCATAATTTCTGTAAGTCTGAATTATTTTAGAAGTTTAAAGAAAATTTAAGGACATATATTAGTTTAGCATTTGCAACAACCATTTTGTCCCAACTTCTCAACACTTGTCACTCCACCCTCCATTTTCCTTAGAGTTAAAATTAAATCTTAACACAATGGAATACAGCCTAAATGTGACGTTTGTTAAATGTGTTCACTCCAATACTGGGAATTACATAAGTTACAAGCTAGACCTATTCAAAAAGTTGAATAACTTCCAAACGGGGTCACTGTGACAAAGCCAATTTCCAATTAAAGCCACTTTCCCTTTCCATAACAATGGACATGTACACAACAGTTCAAGATAGCAGTGATATGAGAGAGAGGCAGGGGGAGACAGGGGGGTACCAATAAAACCAAGCTGATCGGTCTGCATTCAGTCGACAAACTGTCCCCTACAGAAGCCTGCAGAGAGCAGGAGCTTAATTCAGTGAAGCAAAATACACCCCGTGGGAGCGCCTATGGGACTCTATGGCTGCGTACAACATTTGAATTACTCAAAGCCGTGTCTAACACTGGTTTTGTTTCCCTCACTCTTGAGCAAAGGTTCACCCTCTGTGCTCACCCAGATACACTATGGAAGATGTGTAAGGCCTAGTATCTGCAAAGTGTGTTGTGGGAAACCAAAGTGGTGGGAAAGTCTGACGAAAACTGCCCATCCCATCACCAGCTTAGTTCTACATCAGCACGTTATCAACAGCATCTTCTGTGTGCTGCTCTGGTGACAGAAGCTGTGTGCTGGTTGGCCGTCTCACACCACTGCAGAACTTAAGCTATACCAAAGTAGAAATTTGAAACTATGTTACTACAGCTTCAGAAGAAGACCAGACACAGTACTACCACCTTTAGTTACTTTCCTTCTGGTTTATATATTAAAGTAAATGAAAACAAACAAGAAATCCAATGGCTCAATGAAACTACAAGGAAAAACTTGAAATAATGAAACAGAAGACACTTTTACAGTAATTTAGAAGAAATCCATGCATACAGAAACACATAAACAAGGCATCTCATAACTAAAAGTGTTCTGTAGTAGCATCAAAACAAAACCCTGAAAATTTCATACGTACTTGAGAGCCATGCTAGTGTAAACCAGTCTCAACACAAACAAACAAGCCAGCACACACAAACACACATATGCCAAACTGGGTCAACTGGATGCTTATACTATGGCTCTGTCTCAAACCAAATGCTATAAAGCATCTGCAATGCATGGGAATATCTATATGGTTGGGCAGAGCAGTATCACACTGGCAAGGCAGCAGACACTTCAGAAATTTATACTTTGCATTACAGATTATTTATTGCATTTATTCAAGATTTAAAATAAAAGGAGAACAGCATAAAAGCAATGTAAAACCATAAATGAAACCAAAGTGTGCAAGTAAGTGTGGTAATTAAGTAATTGGGGGGTGAGAAAGACAAGAATAACCCTCTCTCACATAGTATAGAGTGTAGTGCAGGGCCTGATCACAGTAACACGCACCACATAAAAAGGAAACGTATCACGGCCTTAAGCGAGCAAGGAACAGGTTTCAGTGTCCTCGTGTTTCCAACAGCCATATTTACAGCAAAAAAGACAGCAAGCTTAACAGGCTACAGATGCTAACGAGAGCCTTACACACTAGCTAAAACTCTGAAGCAGCTGGAGAGATTGTCTCTAAAACATGTTGATTTAAAAAAAAACCCCAAACAACTGATAGCCTCCAACCTTTATTACACAAATTTGTGATTTAGAATTAACATTTCCCCCTTAAATCTTGTCTAATAAGAGAGCTGACAGCTCTCAGTATGACATGGATTCTGCAAGAGTCAAATCGAACATTTCCAGAGTGCCTGTATTCAAAGAGCAGAGTCCGTGAGGGCCAGTGAGCCAAGGGCTATGCAGGAAACGATCCGCGAGCTGTGGCGAGGGTGCCTGCACATCCCAGGGCATTTCTGTTACACAATCATTCGAAGCCTTCAGTGAAACCAATACGCTGTGCCTGGCATCACGGAATTAAAGATATAGCCTGTGTCTCACCACTCTGAGAACAGAGGACACTGCTGGTTTACTTTGTTGAAAGTACCTGAAAACACGCCTACTGTATTTAACTCCAGGTGCAGTCAGCGGTTTGCTGAAGAGTACAACAGTATCCTGAAGTCTGTTATATGAATAATCCTGATGAAGAGTAAGCCTTGGATGCCTCTCCCTACACAAGACCTTTAAGGAGTAAGCAAAGCAGAAACGTCTGCCCACCACACTTAGTCCTGCTGGAGACTGAATTACCGTAAAATCTGAACTCCCATCTCCTACAAGTGCTGTAATCTCTCCCTCAAAAGAAAGATGTTATTTGGAGCCTGAATTGCCATTATTGATATCTGTCTTCTGAATAATCAAGATTTACTACACCAAATCAACTTCAAATCAGGAAAAATTATGTATTTTGGAATTTTAAACGTATTTCTTTTAAATAGTTTTGTTCTCATTCAAAAATCTGTTGATTGTTCTTAGTTTCATTGACAGCAGGGTGACACTTTCTTACTGCCTCATCTGCTTTATGCACAATTTTTTGTCTTGAGCAGCCCAAACATTTAAGTCAGTAAAAAAAAATAATTGCTAATTGTTCTTCAATGAAAACACCTACATAATCACCTTGAAAGAACAGATACTGTGGTTTTTTTCAGACACCTACTGAGTCCATGGTATTTGTACCTTTAGTTCACCTTAATAAAGAATACACAATACATACGAACAAGAACATGTTGTGTCTATACGGACCATAGGTATTTAAATTAACAGCATTTCACAGCCTACTGGCAAGCTGCAGGATCACCACGATGAAGATGATTACAATCACTTGCTACAATAGCACCCTGCTCAATATTCAGTGATGGGTCACTCACAGAAAGACAGTAACTCAGACTATGGGTTGAGCACTAGGTATATTTTCAGATATACCTTCCAGCATTTACTTATTAATGTGCAATCCTAGAGCTGCACACTATAAAGTTATTAATTTTACTCTAAAAAAAGAGTACAGCTAGTAAGTTACTGCACACTGTCACTCCTGACCTCTCGAAACCCTCCTCTGTAACAGAATACTGATACACCACCCACCGCTGCGCAGAGGAAACTCAGCCAAGTTGTTTTTGTGTTTCTATATCGTTTCCATAGCAAAGGTCAGTGCATGCGTAAGTTAAACTAAAGCTGGAAGGCTAAAGACTGAAGGTCACTACAGGATAAGCCAGAAGAGCTTCACGTCAAAGCAGTTCAAGCCGTATTACTGTGCTGCAGACAGTAAAAGCATGCATGCTTGTCAATACTTAGTTTACAATTTTCACCAAGTAACTACAAGGACAGAAAGTTAGTAAGAGAATTTTTGGATCATCAAGGAGTTGTATTTTATATTACAAAAATATTCATATGTTCTTAATGCACATATGGAAAATCCTTAAAAAAATGTGTAACCTCAGAGACTATATGGATTAATTTGATCACTGAAGACAGCAGCATTTAAACTTGGAATTTTGTGGTAGTGGTGAGAACCTTTTCTTGCTGAGGAAAGCAAATGGGTCACATTCAATAAGAGACATCGATCTGGAAGACAGAAGTTAGCATTTTTCCAGATTACACACAGATTATATTGGGGCTCTATCTGGCTCACATGTCATCAGTTCCATGCTCTGATCTACAGGAAAGCTTGCATTGCAACGCTCCACAAACTTATGAGAAGACTTTTTTTTTATTCTCTAGTATTTATAAGTTTTACTCCCTGCCTTTTTTTTTTTAAATGAAGAAGGTTGTGTCTATGTTCTCCATTTATTGTTGTGAGCCAAGTGTTACTGATCTCTATTCAAATGTAAACATTAAGAAACCACATCTTGTGGATAATAAGACCTGTAACAAGACTTGTGAAAAATATCCAACAGAAAATAGACACCTCACAGTAAACAGGTACTTATCAGACAATACTGGTATATTTTGAAATAGTCTGTTTTTCTGAACCAAAACCTCCTTTGTTTGTTTACAAAAAACCCAAATACCTAATAGCATCACTGAATCCAGAAGCACTGTCAGGGTTTCACACGCCTACTCTTTCAGACTAAAAAACTAAAGAAAAAAAATGGAACTAAACATGGGGGGGGAGCTTAGAAAAATAATTTCCTTAACTAAGTTTTGTGCTCTGCAATCAAGCAATATGAGATACTAACGACTTTCAGACACTGCCAAAACCCATTTGACTGTATTTTTAAAACAATTTTCCCATAAAACTTTCAAGCATTTAATAGGAAATTGCCATGTTTAACCAAAATTTCACTGGAGTTTAACACTCATGTTCTCTCTTTTATGTGCATTTCCTTTGTTTGCTAATTGAAGATGAAGATTCTATCAACACTTTTTAGTGCACCTTCCCCTTTGCACAATTAATTCACTGCTTATGGCATTACTGGATCAGTAAAGTAGGCTGATTAGAAAGCAAGCTTTTACATACAAATAGGCCTCCCTAAAAATAGGGCATAGTCTTGAAATACAAACCACGTCAGGGGAAAAATTTGCGATAAGTTCAGTGAAGAAAAGACTCAATTAACAACTCTAGATTCACCAAGTGCACCCCTATCTATATAAAAATCCTCAGCTCTAACATGAAGAACAGAGAAGGAAATACACAGCTGTGTAAAGAACTATAAGCACTTACTAAGCACTTACTTCAGCTGGAGATTTCCAAGGCTTTTCAGCACCTGGATATGAAAAGCATGTTGTAACCAGTTATTTCCTCTTTGATGGTCTCATGGCAGCTGGATGCATTTCAGTGACTTTGGGGAAAGAACACTCCCCAAAGTTACAAGGTAAGGAGGGAAAAAGAGGAGAACAAAGGCCCCATTATATGGAGGTGAAAGGAAAGATAAAGCTGTTCTCTTGAATTAGGTATTTTTACTTCTACTTTGGAAGGCTGTATGAGTAAAGATATGGTATAATTCAGCATGGAATCTAAACAATCCTAAAGGAAAAGAACTTCTGCTGATTAAATTCTACTCCACTTCTAAATACCTGTTTACCAAACAAAACCTGCTAGACCTTGATAAAATAAAATACATTTTTTTAAAAGTCCCAATTAAAGAAAAAAACCAAACCCCGCCTTTGAAATGTTTTGCCCTCGGACAACAGAGATGTGACCCACAAGCTTGGAATCTTTTGGACAACAATATCAAAGAGGCACCCGTGCATGGCTTTGAAGAACTGAACTTTTTTCTTCAGACATCTCTGCACAAGAATTTCACTTCTGAGTGCTGTGCAGCTATGTTCCTAAAAAAACTGTGAAGACTGCTGGTTTAAAAGCTGAAGAGCCACTTTGCCAAGCTGAACAGCACACCTACCAACAATGGCCTGGGAATAAAAGCAAGGGATGACAGAGATCCAAAGGCATGAAGATAAACATAATTTGAAACAAAAGACACACAATGACTAACACCAGTGGTACAAGTTATCACAAATTTATCAACAGTTACATTTTGAAAAGCATGAAACAAACCATACATAAAAACCCAAGAGTTTAGGGAAGTTACTGAAAGTCAGACTGACCACAGCCATCCCTTGTGGCCTTGCAGAGGTGCAGTCAGTGCTGACCTATAATCTTTAATGGACTGCTTAAAAGAAACTGGAGAAATTAATGGAAGAAAACTCCATCCAGATCTGTTAGGCGATACCCCAACCAGTGGCTCAGAAAGTCTTAACAGCACATGGCAAGTTTTTTTTCTAAATTTCATTCCAATTCTGCAAAGATTATAATGTTACAAAAAGTTAAATGTCTGATTTTAAAATTAAATGTTAGACCAAAACAGCATCTACTTCCCCTTCCTGAAGTGCAGGACTATTTTCTATCACTTGGTTATTTGATGTACTGTTCCATCAACTGACAAAGAAAAGCACGCACATCAAAGAAAAGCATCCTCCTTCCTCTTTTGCTAAATAAACTTATCGAGTAGACTTGACCTTTGCAATTCTGAAAAAAACACTGAGACTTAAAAGGAACAAACTTTAATAAACTATTAGATAGTGGCACAAGTCCAATTTTAAAAAGGTCTTAAAGGTCATCACAAAGACAAACAGGTCCTGTAAAGGACTAAAGCAAACAAGTAACTGCAAATATCAGTGCATTATTTGGCATGACACTGTATGTTTACACAACATACAGAACATCCTTCATGGTTTAAAAACTTGGACTTCTATTTCTGAAGTCTCACACGCTTACACACTCACTCGCTGCTTGCAGGCAGGACTGAAAGTATCCTAAACACTAATGTCAGGCATATTTTGAAGGCAGCCCTGTCCCATTCTACGCTACCCAAAAAAGGAGATCAATTCATAGCTAAAATAGTGTTAAATTAATAGTACAACTTCACGCAGTGCAGAACTGCCAGTTACATCCAACTAGCCATCACAACACATTATCCACCTACAGTTTGCTCTACACTCTTGGGAAAAAAAAAAACAAACCCAAAACCAACGTGCTATGCCTGAAATATCAGCACCCAGTGCCAAATTATGTGATGCACGGTTTTTGGACAAGAATATTGCGGACACAAATAGGTTACTCCCATATAACCTATAGAAAAAAAAAACAAACCAAAACAAACAATAAATTGGTTTTGCTTTGAAAAAAAATTACTACTTTTCCACATTTTAGTAGAATACAATACAAAAAGCAGACGGTGTTGTCCATTTTAAATGTTTTTCACATTGATTATTGCATTTTCTAGATTAGAATCCCATCCAAAAGTCAATGGTTTTCCCAAAACAGCCCACTACATGGTTCACACAGGCTGAGACTTACCTTCGGCCTTCCAGATTTATTTGTGGGGGTTGCTGTCACCATCAACAGCAAGTAATTAGAGCTGGGATACAGCCTGAGCCTTCTGGTGATGTATGAAATAGTGAAGAATTCAAGACAGAAACAAAAACTGAAAAGTGAAAGGCAGGAAGAATGGGAGGGGTCATGAAACACAGAAAAAGCGCAGGGTTTATTGAGCTTAGAGAACAGGGGGAACTCAGATATTATACCTGTATTCAATTAGTTACATGAATTGGCCACACAGAA
Source organism: Aegotheles bennettii (assembly GCA_013398125.1). Classification (NCBI taxonomy): domain Eukaryota; kingdom Metazoa; phylum Chordata; class Aves; order Caprimulgiformes; family Aegothelidae; genus Aegotheles; species Aegotheles bennettii. The sequence continues at coordinate 207,469 of VZRW01007724.1, read as the reverse complement.
CACCTGGGAAAAGGTGATAGGCACAAAATTACAAGCCAGGAAACAGACTCATTTAGACAATCCTTCCTTAATTTATTTTTATCACATCATCTCTGACACTGGTCAGTTGGATCCTCTCTTGTAGGTTATAGTTTCTTCGGCCAGAACTCGGGCAGTTTGACAGGCTTTGAGGACACATTCCCGTTTCAGAATTTTCAAAGTAGTTCAAAATGAGTTTACTTTAGCTCAATTAGTTTCGTTTTTCTTCCACTGCAGCTCTTCAGTCATGACTTCAAGCTCTGCAGTCACTTTAAACAGAGCTGATATTCAGTCTCTCTCACAGGGCTCCATTAAACCTCACACATGAGCTTACTGTTTGTTTGTCAGTGATTAGAAGCGTACAGCCATTTAAATAAATGAGGTTTTATTTAACATTTCTTTAATTTTTGATCTTACACCTTTCCTCAGCTGTAATACTCCTGAGTTGTCCATATGGATTACATGAAGCTTCCCCTCCTCTATTACTGCAGAATCAACTGCAGTAAGAATTTTGTTTATGGCAGAGGAATTGATGAATGAATCAATCCTTAAACCTTAAATAATGTGGCAAAAAGACATTCCTGGTACAGACAAATTCTTAATAGCTACCCCTGCCCCAAATCTGTCTTGTATTCATATGGCACGAGTAGATTCTGTACTGTGTCTGTTACAATCACATCAATTTTAGAATAAATTACCCATATCATAGTTCACACCCAGAACTGATTCCCACTGTGGTAAATGGCCACAGGACAGGCAGCGCCGTTCTATGTGCAAGAGGGAGTAACAAGCAGCTGTGAGTCCCTCCATACATTGCACTGTATGGTTATCAGTAAGCGTATCACATACATCACCTTCTTCACTAGTAACAGGACAAAAGATAGAAAGGAAATACTTGTAGTGCACAACACAGCTTATGCTATTTACTACCAAAAGACATCATCAAATTTAAAATACTTAAGAAAATTCAGAAAATTGCAGAAGTCGACATGAACAGCAGGACTACAGCATACAAAACAAGTTTGTTTGATAAAGAAAAAAGTCATTTTAGATCAAAAAGCTAAAATACAAAAGTAAAAAAAACCCACAAAACCTATCCCTGAAAGATCCTTTTTGTGTGCCCACCTGCTCTAAAACGCTTGTTTTTGATCATAAGCATTATCCAAGTAAAGCCTCATGAAGAACCCTAACCATTTCAGATAACAGTAAAAACTCATTCTAGCAAACTAAAGTGTAAATGTTATTTTATTATATACAGTTTGACCTGTGGAAAGGGTGGGAAATTCAAGCAGCGATGATTGTTCATTTAGAGTCAGATAAAAAATGGCAGCTATTTGTTTAAAAGGCTTCGTAGATGGGTACAGTACTTACTGTACTCTAATGTATTGAATTAGAAAGGTAAAGGTAGACTGTGCTCAGAGGCTGTGTCTTCTGACAATGCAATACAAAATTTCCACATACTCTGGATGATGAATGTTCCAACATGCCACCTTTCTCCTTGCTAACCATTCTGCCAAGTTCCTTCCCTGTGAAAACTGTCAGCATTATCTTGCAGATTCTTTACCAAGGCAAAATAAATTGTTCTAGGTGACATGGATTAGCTGGAACATACTCCCGAGAAAGCAGAGATTAAAATAAAGGGTATCTGCTATTTAGAACATTTTGCATTAAAAAAGCTGAAAACAAGATCATTTCATTACAGAATTTGGTTCCTTAAAGTCAATGGACTTAAAAAGCAAAGCACAGTGCTCCACTCATTTCACTTCCTCACATTTTGGAAATAAGCTGATTAAATGTACTCAACAGATGATGCCAAATTTGTCAGAAGCTTAGTCTCCTAGCAACAGGTATGGTACAGTATTAGTAATAGATTAATGACATGCACTACTAGATTAATGGCTTGAAGCTATGTACTATCTTACAATCTTTATTTTAAATAATACATGAACTGCACACGCAGAACTATAGAGGTTTCACAGTTTGGAAATTAAATACTGTAGCTTTCTATAAAATACTGTTCAAGAGCAAAATAAATTGTGCAGCAAGCAAAAGCACACAGGCCTTCAGGAACCCAAAGATGCGGCAGTTGGGCTTGATGGTCGTCGTAGGTCCCTTCCAACTGAAATATTCTATTCTATTCACCCACATCCTCTCTCATTTCTGACACTGGTTAAAATACAGTTACTTTACACAAGAATATGCTATTTATTGTGATGATGGAAGTGACTGGTATAAAGCTAAGAGCATCAAAAAGTTAAATCAGAAACAAATAGTAATGCATATCGTGAACTGGATTTGTGTAATCAGCTTCTGCAAGTCCAAAAAAATATTTCACTTTTGTATTTAAGTAAAGTAACTTTCATCTGCTCACAGCTACTTCGTATTTACTTTTCACCAAACCTGGCCTTTAGCATAGCTTTTTCCCAGTAGTGAGTAAAAAGTTAATACAAATCAATGTTTTGTTTCACAACAACTTCCTCTCTCCCGTCAAGCACAATTAATTTCTAATTCAGCTGGAAGAGACCAAACTGCAAAATAGAATATTGATTTGCATTTGTTTTCATTTTAATTTAGAGAGGCACAGCACAATCCATGTGTTTAATCACGAGATTGTCAGACACACAAGTACTATCCCCATTTTTAAAACAGCATTCCTGTCGTAGAAAAGTATTTCACAGCTCTAATGTGAATAATAGCTTTTAAAATCATTAGTGTAAATCACATAGATTTCAGATCCTTTTTTTTTCTAACTCACACCTAGTACTGCAGCTTAGAAGCATCTAGTACTGTAAACAAAAGAAAGCCTCTATTTGTCAAATCCTATAAACATCAGAAAACAAGTTTCCTTAATGCAAATACTAATGCAGGACAAGCACCCAGGGTAAAAATAAAATAAAATAAATAATGAAATAAAATAAAATATAAAATAATTGAATGCAGTTCACAAAAGCTCAGCAGAGACTTATTTTGTCAGCTAAAATCTCTCAAGTTTCTGTCCTCATTAAGGATATGTTGAATTCCAGTGCCAGCACCTTGGTGTGTGAAAGTTGTACCTACTGCCACATGAAGAAATGTGCCCGGCTGACTTTCAGGCTCCAGCCTAGTCCAGACATCCTGAATTTTCTGTAGCTTGCAGCGTGAGTCTCTGCTCAAGCTGCATGAGCCAGCTGGCACCACAGATATTAAAGCAGACATCAGTGACTACCCTTAACTAATCCAGTCTTCCCAGCATGGAGCAAGATATTTGTGTACACACACCTGTACTCTGAGTGTCAGAGAGGAGCACATCACAGCTTGTGTGCAGTTATACCCACAATACCAAACCCACGCATCTTTCCCTTCAAAGAGAATATGGTGGCAAAGCTTTCTTATAAAAGCCAAACCTAATTTAGGAGGACCTCACATCTAATTCAGAAAACAGTAATAGGTGGTGTTTGCAAAGTATTTAAATAATACACTTCAGATGTCAGCATTTGGAATATTTAGCATTAGCAAAAGAACCAAGCCAAAGCAACTGTTAATGACAGGTACCAGTTATCAAAGCAGTCAGCACATCACCACCCTGTTAGCCAGATCAGAACTGTTGCCTGCACTATAGCATTGTCTTTAGCCCTGAATCTGATCTGAACTGTTTTAAGAAACAATAAAGCTTGCATGACTCTGTTAAGATAATAGAAATTATGTCAAGGAAAGCAAGGAACAAGACTGGATTACCAGTCGAAACCTAATCATACCAGGTGATGCCTTACTGTTTAAGAAGATAAGATACCATTAACCTGTGAATAATAATCTTTGGTTCATGCTGAAGAAAGGAGAGTCAAGCTGAATTTACTCCAAACATTTAAGTGAAAGCTAACAGAACTTATGGATACCATTTCACAGAAATAACCTAATAAAAACATGAACAAGAGGCATTTATAGTATTCAGAAGCTGTCTCAAAACCAAATGATGATTTCTCAATCAAATGAAGCTATATTGTATTTCAGTATAGCTCCAACTAATCCATTATCATGACTTCTCTTACCTGCCCCCATGCACACTACTTTCTCCTTAAATTTCACGTTGAATGTGTTGAGTAAATACACTATTGCACTGTGAATCCACTCACAAGCATAAAACTATAAAACTGTGACATGCAGTGTAACTGTAGCAAACTGTAAATTTTTGAACATCTAAAACCAACTTTTGTATTGAACAAGTTACATTTAAGGAAGAAAATCTTACCCAGGAAGGACTGCAAGCTTCACACAAGGTAACAATTCACAGCATTGTAAATAACAATAATTGCAGTTAAAAAATTATCTTCTATTCAAGAAAGCCAGACTTCCTACCTTCACTACAGGGTGTCCTCCTGTAGATGCTTTTACTGCTCCTCTGCTTCCCTCTGTTTCATAGTGAGCTCTGTGATGAGTTTTGGGCTGGACTTCTATTTTCAGTTCACACTGCCCATAATGACTTGGTAAAGGCCAGTCAAGAGGTGGCAGTGAAGATGTGCTGCAATCAAGATGAGCACATTATGGTTAAATGAACTATGCCATTTGGCCACAGTACAAACAAAGTAACTCCACTGTAAAATACAGACAATGATGTCACTTTCCTAACAAAGTGATGACCAAATAAGAATGGCTGCCAGCCTAAAACCGTTACTTGAAAATTCCAAAATTTTGCTGGTGCATTAAAATCTTCAATCAGGTATTTCTTTTGGCGTTGTTAGAGTGGAATTTCCTCCTTCCAATATCTGCTTAAAAGAAAGGTACTGTATAACCACATTACCAGTGCTATTCTATAATGCATTTATATTAATTTTTACCCTCAAGCACATAAACAAGCAAGTTCAAATGTTGTTTAGAGGGAACAGCTGAAGTTCAATCTGTAAGTCACTAAGTTTTAACTCTCTGCATTATTATCTTCCAGCTTGTTTTGTCTTCTAAGATTGGTAAGCACTGCATTTGGTTAAATACCATTGAAATAAGCACTGTGTGAGGACTACTAGTTTTAAAATTTGGGATCGTATCTAAGCATAAAGACTTACTGCAACAGATAAGAAAAAACACCTAAAGTACATGCTTAGCTTATCTACAGCTTATATATACCCTCTCACACAGTAGCAAACTCACTCTAGGGAAGAAGAACAAAATGCAGTAACAGAAGTAATATGCAAGAACCTCAAAGGGATGTAAGCCACACAGTATCACCAGTGTTTTCATACCTACCCTTTTACCTGCATAGGTTTATAGAATTATGATTCTAATAAGATGAACAGTCAGATTCAAGTCGGTAATTACCTGGTAGAGCAAATTAATTTATGAACATTTAAAAGTGAATATTTACAGTATTGTGTACCAAACAAGAACATTTACAATAAATATAAGCTTCTATTATAATAGTTTTGTACTGCCTTACTCTGACCAACCAGGAAAGCAAATCGGGTTTTAAAGAGATGGACAAATATTGGTTTGTATCATCATCTGAGCAAACTCAATTCCATTTCTTTCCACTTTACAGGAAGCTGGGAAAACCCCCAATGCCAATCCAAAGCCATGCAAATTTCCACAAACTGGAATAGCCACAGGTCCAAGAAAGAGAAATTATACCTTCTGGAGAATTTAGCTAAGGTCTATAAAACATATCTGCAGTTGAGAAAGAAGTCTTGTTTGGACTGAACAAGAAAGAAAAGAAAAGAAAGCTCTGTCTTTAGTAAGTATCTGGATGGACTTGGGCTCAGCCTGCAGCACCATACGTCTACCTTTTACTAGAAAAATGACTGTCACTAAACATGGAAAAGAGGGAGAAGAAATGGCACCACTTGCTGGCCTCCTCCTATAGGAGGACAACCTACAAGCCTGTTGACCTGCTGCTTCATGGAGTACCTCTACTGTGCACTTCAGGAGAAAGCTAACATTATAATATTAGCCTTATCTCCTGAAGCACCTTTTTGAGAGCAATGAGAGGAACAAAAATGTTTCCCTTTCTTCTTACTGAAAGGAAGAAATGTGAGCAATAAATCACCTCCACAAGCATTCAGTGTATAGCAAAGACCCTTCTTCCCCCAGTATGGAGGTCTGGTGACTGGTCCTTCCCCAGCAATAGTATTTACCGGGTAGGAGAGGACTGGAGATGTCAGCAATAAAAAAGGACACTGATAGGAATGCAGTATAAGCCCAATCCTTCCAGATACTTACCACAGGCCAAGACGTACTGCCTAAATGCTACTATTGGCTATCAACTAGACCTTGCCATTCACTTTTATAGCTACTGAAGGAGAAGAGGACTCAAGTCTTCAGTCTGAAAAAGGAAAGAAAACGTCAGGATTAGAAGGTACTAAAAAGAGTTTAAAAAGAAATGTAGCATGCGAGAATTTTTTTTTTTAGTATTTCTCAAAACCTTTTCCCTCCCCATATAACCAAATATTCTATGTCAAAATATTTGGTATACACAGTGAACAGATATGGTCCCTAAGAGAACTTGGTATAAGATGCACACCACAGACTATATGCCGATTACTGGGAGGTATTACTAGAAGTTTATTTTTAAGCTCAGTCAAGAAAAAAGTATTTGTTGCTTGCAACCACTCTCCATACAGCCTCTCAGAGAGGCTTACTCCTTCTGCCACTAACTAATAAAAACGTGGCACAAGCTGTATCAGACTCCCATTATCTCCTGAAAAAATATTTGGAATACTAGAACAAACACAGAGACAGGAAAATAACTAAGTCTTAAGATTTTGTCATTCTTTGAAAACAAATAGAAAATATCAGCATGAGAAAGCAAGCAAGCACATAGCGCATGCGCAGATGCCTAAAACATCAAAAAATTGGAAAGCTTTCAAAACACAGTTTTCCAAATAAATTACCTAGCTTTTGAGGCTATGCTGCATCAAACTGATGTTTTCTACATGTAGCAGTTGGATACCCAAACTATTGTTTCTCTCTGAATACTTTTGTTGTCCCCATCATCCTCAACTTCTTAGCAGCAATGGGATCTTAAAAAGTTTTAGGGTACACTGTCATGCACCTTTCTGCCCTGTGAGGATACCAATTTAATGTATTTCTGTTTCCCCATCGCCCTTTCACTTTGTTTTGAAATAAATGCTGTAGAGATACACATTAAACTGGATCAGTGATATAACTTTATTTAATTTTGAAAAGTAAATTTTTGAATCCTATTCATTTACCATTGCCCCAGTTGTCTATACAGCTTCTTTGGGAGGCTGGACCCACTGTGGTCCCTTCCAACCTTACTGATTCTGTGATTCTTCAAACAGAACTAGTGGGAGAGAGGCAGACTGGGAACTTCCTAGCCAGCACTGTCACCTTCTGAAAGTCACATGAACCCATAAGCTTGGACACTAAACAAATGTAAAAAAATATACCGGAAGACAGTCTACAAACTCTTGGGTTTTGGTTGTTTTTGTTTGTTTGTTTGGGGTTTTTTATATTATGTAGAAATAAGTATCAAACCAGAAGAATCATGCCAGCATTTGGGGGAAGGAAGAAGTCTGCGTATATTTTGAACACTTTTCAGTATGAAGCAATGCTCTTTTTGTACTAGATGCTGCATATGGGAAAGTAAGTCTGAAGCTGTGAGCTTTACCACATGTAAGGGTCTGTTCTCAAGAGTTATTCAGCATATGCTATTAGGTGAGGATCAGCAGAACTGCTACATTTAACTCTCCACAGTTAATTTGTAAAGTTGTAAACTGGGCATTGAACTCCAATGATCTCTGATAGTTCGGAACTTACCTAAGTTCAAAATTCAGTGCTGCATTACACTTAAAATAGCCAGAACGTGTTTTAGAATAAGAAGCTGAGTTGCTACAGAAATGAGCAAAAATTTGGCGTTACAGAAAGATTTCTGTCTCCCCGAGCTTGCACACAGTACAATAGCATTTGCATTATTGATAAAGTCATCTGACTTTGTATTCAGAACCTAGAATCCAGATCAGCTGCTGACTATGGGTTTTTTTCAAGAAATTTGCGATCAAAATATTAAAGGAAATAAGAACCTTTGTTATTTAAAACCCCTCACTTTTCAGGTGTGATGGCAGAAGAGCACATTTGTAGAGACTTCCATGTGTTTCATTACAGAACCGTACCTGCCTCATCACCAAATTACTGTTACAATAGCTTGTGCCTTAGTCTCTTATAGAAGTTTCTTGAATTTTTCATTTGTGTTGGTTTTTTTTGTTTTTTAAATGAGTAAAAATCCTATTAACCACATAGTAACCGACTAGTAAAGCACAAAATCGTATGTCAGGAAACAGAAATTAGTGACAGTTATTCTAAAACTTTCATTAAATCAAATCTTAGCATGTTCTTGAAACAGCACCAATCTGTAAACCTTCCAGTAATACCAAGAGAGTTTTATAATCTGATTAATGCAAGCCTCCAAAAGGTCATACTCTTATCACATCAAGATTAAAGGCTTCAGAGAACAGCAGCTATTAAAGGAAACTCAGAAGTAAAGAAGAAACCTTTCAATAGTGTCCCCAGCAAAAGCCACCACATTTAAAATTATCACTAAGGTGATAATTTAATCAATATTAATTTAACAGATACCGTCTTCCTCTGCAACCATTATCTCTAAAACAGAACTGATGCAGGCTGCATGAATTGATGGGGAAATATCTGATGTTCAGCATAAGGACAGCCAAATGTGTCCACATGAACTTCAGCATTCAGACCCGCAGAAGTCAGGCCCCAGCTCACGGGCTGACTCTGCCTCTCACACAGGAAGAAATAAACCCCAGAAACAAGACTGCTTGTCTGCACTTGACTGTGGCCCTGCCACAGTACGTGTAGCACAGAAGGAAGAACAAAGCTTATGAGAGTCACTAAAAACTGGGACTCTGTGCAGACAAACTGCTGATGCTGGTGCCTTGGCTGAAGCACACATGCAATTAGCTCAGTTTTAGTCTAATGCTCTCTTGGACTCCTTGCTTACAAAGTTTCTGAATACAGGTGGAACTGATAAGAACATGTTCCTGCCTCTCTGTAGTCACTAAATCTAGTAATAACCTTGTAAAGATATCCACCAGGATCTCAAGATGCTTGTGAAAGTTACTTCCTTTGTTGGTTGAGATTCACAGATCTCCTAGAATGATTATTTTATGATTATTTAGTTGCAGCAAAAATAACATTTTTCCACTTACAGATCCTCCCAACACATCAAAATCTGTCACTGTGGGGAAAAAGCTCACTGACCATACAATGGATATCCCACATCTTTTCCTCATTCCAAGTTTTTGCAGAGATAACCAACAGTGTACCCTGTGACAAGTCAACGTTACAAAACAGCAAACCCCTGAGAATCTCACATTGTAACTACAATCCAATACTAGGGTCCTTTTCCAGAATGCTTGTAAAGCCAAAATACTGCCATGGTTGCTCTTCAATACCTAAAACAAAGCAACATTTTCCCTGGTGGAGTAATTTTGCAGCTAAAAATTTTGCTGTCATTCCAGTTGCGACAGTGGCTTATCAATAGATTTTAAAAATACTGTTTACATTCAAAATATCACTATTCTACTGCTAGCAGACCTGCAGTAACTATGCTTTCAGTGTGTTGGTACAGTATACTGCCATGTAAAATCTATACTCTGTCATTTCAGAACAAAGTAAAGAGCTGAATCACATGAACAGCACAAAGGTCGTGTATCAAACAGTGCCTGAATTTCTCTGGATTCATTAATGGTGTGTAAACACTACAGCAATAGCCTGGCTTATTAAAAATCGAAGAGGTTCAAAGTTCTCTTGCTTGTCTCACTTAAGTGTGTCCTTATCTCCAAAGTCAGCGATTTGCAAATATTTTCACTTTAAAGTTTTGCCAATGTAGCACAGCTGGTGTTACTTCTATTTATCAAAATAAGATGATAACCACCTACTCAGCAGACTAGGTTTGCCTATAGTCCACTCACACTGAAAGATTTATTCTTCTTAAAATTAAGACCAAAGTCTCAATAGTTACGTTAAAAATATACGTAATTCTGTTCCTCTCTACTGCCCAGACTTCCGAGAGGATTCTGACAAGAGAAGCAACTTTTTCAAGCATTTTGCTATCTACCATATTTGAACTAATTTTTTCCTGAGAGAGTAAGCAACATTGTCAGCAATCCTAGTTTCCAGCAGTAACTGCCAGATAATTGGAGGTAAAATACTCTCAAGCTGCCATTAAGTATCCATTGCTAAAGAGATTTCTGAACTGTACATACATGTATCAAAGCCTGCTTGTTCATCACCACTGAAACAAAGAAACTACCCGATATCCCTCAACTCCCAGTGCTCTAGATTACATTTGTGACACAGCAGTCTGAAGACATCAGTTTATACAGTAGTTTGTACAAGTCTGGGAATTCCGTGAGGGAAGACAATGAAAGAGACTAGGTTTTATTTCAAAATTTTTGCCCATTACTGAATATTGCCTGGTTACCTACCAGACACAAAAGCACCATTTGTTCCCATCCCTTCAGGGGTTAAAGAAACAAAAAATTAATGACTCCTTAAGTTTACCACCCTACAAAGTGCCTATTTGCTTGAAACACAAATCTTACAGCTGCGAACTCGCTTCAGGGGAGATGGATCAGACACACAAGAGCTATATGCATTTTAAATGAGAGCATTAATTTCTGTAAAACAAGTATACATAACACTTCAAAATACTATTTGCTGCTCATATTTCTAATACAGCAGCTTTGTACTTGAGGAGGCTGACTGGAATCTAAAGAAGAAGATTTTAATAAAAGGGATCAGTCTTGAAGAACTTCCCAGTATTACATAGTTTCATAAATATTTACTAAATAGAAATTTCAAAGCTTCAGAGACTTAAGGATATGTTTAAGATAATTCACAGGAGCATCCTAACCCCTTTCAGATGGTGCCTCAGTGTGAGCAAGCTCATCAAATTTAGATATTTGAGTATGAATAGACTCTAGGAAGAAACACTTTTTCTGTTATTCTTCTGACTACTTATAACCTATACTGACATAGGCTATCTAAATTAGAAAGTGAACTTGAAGCACCTGTGTTTCCCTTCCAACAGGCAATACAGCATTTGGAAAAGGAGTGAAAGAAAAATAGAAGCCAGTTATTAAAAGAATCTGATACAACTTTATGCAAAAGCACAGAAAAATTTCTTTAAAGAGATTTAGTGGAAAAAAAAATTGATTTTTTTCTGTGAGTAAAACTCAAGCTCTAACAGTAGATGTGCAAGAAAGTCATAAAATCAGCTCCTTTGTGAAATGTTGGAGTAATTTGCAAATAGGGAGGTCAGATCTGCTATCACTACATTAAGATCCCAAAAAGAAAGGGATTTTCCAAGGGAGATGGGGGAAAGCATGAGACACACAGATCAAGCAATTTCTTATCCGTCATCCTGAGGGGAGGCTGGGTGGTGGAAAAAAACAGTATCTTAAATAATAGTAACAAAAGTAACAATGTACTAAACAAAATTAACAGATAACTTCATTGCTGAATATTCTGTAAAATGACCAATTTAACCTGCCATTGAAAGAGTGCTCATCTGCCAAGGTACCAAGGTATATATCACTATTTCAAGATACAGAAGATGCTACCATAGTTCCTATGCTACCTATTTGAACAGAATTGTCATGCTGGTTCTGTCCATTTTCACTTGTCCAGCCTTATCTTCGATGAGGAAGCAGAAATGTGACCCAGGGCACATAATACACATACATTTTTCATATGCTACACACTGGCAGATTATGGGTTTCTGTGACCAAATAACAAGCTGTCATCTAACAAAACTGGTTGGATGGCATCTGAAATACGACTAAAATGCTCAAAAGCATGTTACACATTTTTACATTTTGTTAAATACTGCACACTTACTGAACAAAGAATAAAGAAGGAAAACATGGTCAGGACTTGATAAATAAACTAGACTACAGATATACAAAACCTGAGATAGCATTCAGAGAAGAAGGTGCTACCTGCACATTTCACACCACGTCATGTGTGAGGCAAGTTACCTGCCCCCCCTTCTGCCAGGGGTCAGTCTGCTGCAGCTGAGTGTGCACACTGGTCAGAGCCACGTCATATGGTTGGATCAGTACTACATGCACTACTTCGTACAATACAATCAAGATATTAAAAAAGTGTATTAATTATAAGATATACTGTAATTGAGATTTCAATTAATATATTACTATGTATAACGTAATAAAGATATAAACTGCAATTAATATCTAACTCTATAATTACTGAGGTGCTTACTTTTGGTCACTGTCATAAACTATGTAAGAAACAGTGGATTTTCTTGCATTTCTTTTTTATTCATAAAACATAAGTGTCAATTTAGCTCCCCTATTTTATAAGGTTCAAAATTAAAAAAATATATGACAGAATGACATGTTTTAACATACTGAAGATGTGTTTTCTCATAGCACCCACTACAACAGGCTACAACAGCTAAGTAATTCAACATTTCACTGAGGATACAGCTGCCAATGCAGCCGTTTCCACTAATTCAACAGTCAGACTACATTTTTGGCAGCAAAGGTATACAGCCTTATTTAGTTTACTTGTGAATAGGTGTAGTCTTTATTGTCTTCTGCCTGTTTGCCCATTTTGAATTTAGAGAAGCTCTTCAGTGCCAGAATCTAAATAATTTCTGACATTTGAAAAAATAGTTCTACTTCTTAATGAAACAGTAAAATTGATTTTTATTCAGTTCTGCTCAGTTCTCCCACTACAAGAGGAAGCAAGTTTAACTGAATACCTATTTTTGCAACTATTTTGGTCATCCCACAAAAGAACCATAGATCTATACCCCACCTTGCCACAAGCCTGTATGTTCACATGCTTTTACCCTTCAGTAGTGTTCACATTTTATAAACTATGTTAGCCTGCAAGCTAACAAAACTCTCAGGTTAGGACTGCTGAATGTTCCACATCATAAATAAAATACAATTCCATAATACACAATTAAGGAAAAGTAGTTATCCTTGGTTTAGTGTGAATGAAAAGATTCTAGTAACAGACTGAACACCTTTTAATAACAGATGATCAAACTGCAAAAGAATTAAAAAAACCCCAACACTTTGAGACAGTTAACATATCTGTCAACACAGTAGTTTCAGATCTGGTAAACCAAAATTTTCCAGCTTTGCGTCTTTACTGTTAAACTTCACATTCATAAACAGTTATGCAGAAGGACATTAAAGAAAGAAAAAGAAAAAAAAATCACTTTCTACTCACTTGAATACATTTCTGAGAAGAAATTAAAATATGTGATCATATAATTATGCAAAAATGACAAAATGCCTGAATAAGCATTGTTTAAATGTATCTAGATATTAACAATTTAAGCTATTAACAATTTCTAAAGAATTTATATAAAACTTAGTTTTAAAATAACAGAAGTTTTGTGTTAATAAAAATGAGCTGTCTATGTGAGATTCATCTATCAACACATAGGAATATGTTCAGCTGTAAAATGGAAAAGTTCATTGTTAGAACTCGGGTGAACACTGAAGTCTGTCTGATAGTACCCATTGGAATTTACCCTTCGGGAAGCTCTTAAAGCTATGACCCACTTATCTTCCATTTGTTTTAAGGATGTTTCACTGCACCCTGAAAGTATTGGGTTTATATTTCACCAATTTGTGTTCATAACTTCCTTCTTAGGTACTCAATAGTGAAAGCTACAGCTTGGTTTTCTCCACTAGTTCTCGGCCTAAAATGTGCGTGGGAAGGGTCAGCTAGAGCAGTCTCTAAAAGATGACAGAGTGCTTCTATATTCCACAAGATGGACACCCCTAAGAATATTCAAGTACTTGACAGAGAATTGAGAACAGGTGTTCTAAAACATTTTTTCAACAGGCTTGTTCATCTGACAAGTCATCAGGAAGTAATGTATTAAGACATTAAAATGAAGCAAGAATGATACCTGAATTTGGAAAAAGCCACTAGAAAGGGGCCTAGCATGTTGCCATTAAAGCCAGCATCTACTTTTCAACAATTTGTGCTTTTGATCTTGAAAAGAATACCTCTTCAGTAAGCTTGGTTTTCTGGGCAATAGTTAATTGTAACTTTCTGCTAAGAATTTAAAACTCTGAGAGCCAGGGAAAAAAAGTGTCCTACAGGGCATCTCTGAAGCTTAGTCAGAAACATACATTTCTTTATTTTTGCTTCACTTACTTGACAGAAGGAGATGGTAGAGGGGAGGAAAATGTTAAAACCATGAATATTTTGTAAGCAATTATTTCTACAATAAAAAAATACAGTGTGGAAAAAAGCGCTTTGCAAAGATGATCTTGCAATGAGAACACTGTGTTTTGTCATTAGCTTTTAGGATTTAAGCTTTGCCTTTTTCAAAATAAAGCATATATGTGGAGAATCCTACCCTATCTTTTTCCCTGCACAACCTCACTCTAAGAAAGTGTAACTGCTTCATCCACTACATCCTTGAAGAACAAACCTTAAACATTGCTTGTGGACAGAATACTATTTTAATCAAAGTTATTTTAAAATCAATACAGACTAGCACGGAAGCACTGACATTTAAATCTGTAATATGGCTTTTATGTGGATAATTGTGCTTTACAGATATTAATCTAATGTACTTTTCTTACAAAATGTCCACACAAAAATATGTCTGCAGCTTCTTCCTCCCAGTATCTCCCTAGCCCTTATTTTTAAAACCTAGTAGAGCAAGAAGAAGGTTCAGGAATCAAATGGATAACTTGAGCTCAGTAATCACAGCATCTGTCCATCCAGCAGCAATACTGCTTAAGGACTTCTCATTTCTACTCCACCCACTGCATTGTACTGGCAAAGTGATTCCAGAAGCTATGTGGTTGGAAAGATCACAGAACTATTCCATCCAAAAAGTAACAGAATGGGAAGGAGAGCGAATTTTTCCCCCAACCAAACTAGTTCCCTCTTCCGAGCCTCCACAAATCATCCTGCTAGCACATGACAGGACTACAAAAGGAAAAGAGCTAGTTAACTGAGCACCACCATGGCAGAAATACCCTTGGAACTGCAGCCCAGAAATCAATTCTTTCTTGGATGATTTTCAGCAGGGCATGCAATTTTTTTTCTCTATTCTATTTCTAGAATTCTATCAGCCCAAAGAAGCAAGTAAAAACAAAAGCAAATAACCTCCCCACACCTCTTTTGTGGTCTCAGTTTTATAAAGTCATGTAACTCAGGTTTCTTTAGCTATATTAAAATGTTAACTGCTCAGATTAGATGGAACAGCAAAGCAAGCACAAGATCTGCAGACCTCAGCTGGGCTCCGTGCATGTATGCAAACAAACTTTATTTAAATAGAACTAAACCTGTATTACAATGCATCTACTGTATTTTTAAAAGAAGAAAAAGATGAGTATTTGGTGTCTCAACTTTTTTTTTTCTTAATTATATCATCCACCTGCCTACAAGAAGTTTTCTTTAAGAATTCTTAATGCTTGGCTGAAATACAAGCACACCTGTGTGTCTGTTTAAGATGCATAGGAGGGACTAAGCAGGAAGGAAGGACCTTCTAATCACTCACCGAAATATAGGAGTATGACCAGGCTTTGGTTTGTTCCAAGTAAAGTGCGAAGGAACAGAAAGGAATTGGTCTCCGGGCAAATCTTTTTTCAAGGTGTGCTGAGATCCAGAGCAGTCGTCTACTGCAGTTTCAAGGGATGACGATAAGTTACCCTGTTCTTCAGGACAGACATCTATTTTTCCAGATAAAGTGGCAGTCTGATCCTCTGAGGTCTTTCTTGTTTTTAGAGGAATATCAGTCTCTGTACAACACTGAAATGGTGAGAGGCCAGAATTAAGGCCTTGTACGTTATGGATGGAAGTGTTTAGCCATGTGTCTTCTGTTATGCTTCCTCTGGGAGAATGGCCAGGTGATGGAGTTGGAGAATGGTGAGGAGAGAGAGAACCAGCATAGCAAATCTCAGCACTGGAGTGTCGTCGTTTCCCACAGGGGGATGTAGGTCTTGATGAGGGCCTTGATGTTGGTCTAGGGCTTAGCCAATTTTCATCTGTAATACTAGTTCTAGGAGAATGACAGGGAGACTGCCTAGGTGACAAGGCATGCCCAAATCCGTAAGGCTGCTGCCAAGATTCATCACCGGGACCTCTCGGAGAACCACCAGGAGATGCCAAAGGAGAGCCGAGGGTAAATCGAGCAGCTGCTTCATTTAGCTCTGAGTCTACATCATCATAAACATGGGAAATGGATTCGCAAGAGGAAGCATCTGAAAACCAACTTCTGGACGAAATGCTGCTGGCAGGGCTTGGACTAAGGGATGATTCCCTATATGATGGCTCAAGAGGA
Source organism: Aegotheles bennettii (assembly GCA_013398125.1). Taxonomy (NCBI): domain Eukaryota; kingdom Metazoa; phylum Chordata; class Aves; order Caprimulgiformes; family Aegothelidae; genus Aegotheles; species Aegotheles bennettii. The sequence goes on along the minus strand of VZRW01007724.1, from coordinate 191,151 downwards.
AGATAGAGATGGTCCCGTGAAGGCCTTTCCATGTACTCATTTTCTGTGCCATTTGTGTGCAATTCATCTTCGTTGGCTTCAATCCCTTGATGACAGTTCGGTGAAATAGATGTAATTTGAATACTAGGGCACTCAAAGGGTTTGGGTCCACCTAGTGGACTGTATTTGGATTCTGGGACCTCACAAGTTCCTTCATAGTTCTTGTGACTTTGAAGTCTTGTAGGTGGTGACAGAGGAGAGGAGTGAGACTGCAATCCATGGCGAGGAATACAAATTGGCTGATTTACAGAGGATGATGGTTGGTCTACATTAAAGATGTATATGGATGCACAATCATCTGACTCAAGATCTGAAAGAAAAATTTAAAAAAAAAAAAAAAAAAAAGAAGAATAGAGTCAAAATATAATACTTGGAAAATACCATAAACAAAATCCTTTGTCTCCCAGGTATGGCCTGTTTTCAACATCCTAGACATTTCCCATTACACTAGCCACACAAAATAAAGCTGCTACTTAATTTTAAATTTTCCCAGCCATATTTACAGCTAAATATGACTACAGCATAGTTTTTTGTCATAAACCTTGTTTTCAACCAGATTCCATAGTTTATACACATCTCCAGTGGCTGAAAATATAATACACACAGAAAATGGGTTTAAAATAATTTTTAATCATAATCCATAATATTGCTTACATGAATAGGACTCTGATACTTTCTGCAAGCCCACTAGTCACTACTTACAAGCACCAGACTATCACATACATAATATATATATCCTAGAAAGCATGTTACAGTGACTCAAATTTCAATGAAGATTATAAACAGCTAAAAAGATTCAATCAAAAGAGGCCCAAGAAAAAATATTAAAGATATTATGAAGTCTTATTTCAAAGATCTTTTTAGTTGCTTAGAAAACTCTCAAGTGCATATCCCTCCGAACAGCATTTTTCAAGTGCAGTCTCACGAAGTTTGAGCACAAGTTGTTCAGCATAAAAAAGGCAGAACAAAATATTCTCAGATCTCACTAAATTATCTGAAACACAGGAAATATTCCAAAGAAAAATGAGCAATTGAGAGGGAGTGCAAATCCATTTAACAGAATCAGCAGCTTTGTCTCACAGAACTGAAGTAGATTTTCTTGCCCCGCTCCTCAATATTGAATTAACTGCCAGTATGAGACATTTGTCTGAAACAAAAGTAGAAAACACAGCTTTTTTCTTACTTTGTAGTAACTGTGTTTTCACCCTTAGTTCTTTCCCTTTGTAAAATAGAGCCTTCCCTCTAAAATTATAGAAAGTAAGTACACACGAGACCTCAGGCATTTCTCTAGTCTATCATCTCCCAACAGATGAAATGAAACATACTTGGACTATCCCCCCCGGACACTGAAACTGGTCACAAAATCTGTTAACAATATAGTCTCTGCAACCTGAGTAATTTGCTTTAATGCAGAATCACCTTGAGAACTTTTGACCCATCACTAACATTTTTAATCATCAAAATTATACAGTTTCTAGTGCTTTGTATGTGGGTTTTTATTTTTTAAAGTATTTTTTTCAGTAGTAGGGGAATATTATGCAGAAGCATAAATGTTTCTGCAAACTAAAATGCTCCTGTGTCAGATGTGATGATGAGACACCACATTCATACAATTATTTTCCAGAAATCCAGAGTGAATGACACTAATTGTATCTCAGGATAAAAGCCAATAAAAAAAAAGCTAATACACAGAGTATCAGTAGAATATTAATACCCGTTCTAAAATAAATCTAGTGTCTCTCATAATCAGATAAGACATCCAGGCAGGAAGAAATGTATTTTAGATCCTTCCATGATGAAAAAAATTAGTAGATTAATGAAGTTATTCTATTATCAGTTTCACTAATAGCAATCAGCTTAAAATTAACTAAAGCAGAAACAAAAAACCCCAGCATCTCCTCAGAGACAAGGAAGCATTTTCAAATGGAGAGAAAGCATACTGCTACCAAGGAACAGACTATATTCATTAACTGCTATTATATGTGTTAAGAGAAAAAAAAGTTGTTATAGGTTAATTACTAAATATGCATACACTGAAAGGATCAGGGTACTCAGGAAGGACTATTTTGTACATCATACAAATAACTGACACAAGCTCACTATGTTGAACACTATCAAAACTGCACTTTCCTATGCTTTCATTAGGATAACAAATGTTCTTTAAAACTTTAATTAGGGGTCTATTTTGGTGTTTCCCATCACAAAACATGAAATGCAAACAGTAGTTACAGGTTTTCCATATCTATTGCTACGTTCATGTATAAGATCACAGATGTCCTTGTTTCCTTACTCAGTATTAAAAGCATAGGTCGAGGGAGGAAATAAAAGCAATTATCCAGCTACTCAAAACTTGGAAATAAAAGTTACAGGTACAGAAATTTTGAAATAGCAATAAAAACGTTCAAGGAAAACAATTGGAAGTCTTCAAGTCCTGTGTGTAACCATTTACTGCCATTAATGGCTTTAGGAACAGCAACAGCACATTGTGCTAAAACTCTCCCCATTGCAAAGAACCTTATTTCTCCTGCAGCAATAACCAAGAAATCTTAAAACATTTAAGACAATTTGTTCACTTTCAGCGTCCCTGGGATTTACGAAAAGCAGATGTATGTTCAAAATTTAAGTTTCGTGGAGAGATCAGACTAGCACAGAATTATCAAGCTGGAAAGAACTAGGGAAGAGGAGGGGAAAGCAGGAGAACACTCTTCTGACCCGGGCTTCTTCGGTCCCTCTCCACGACAAACAACTTCTAATGAGTTTGGCAGTGTGCCCTCCCATTACCCCTCCTCAGCAGCATACACGCACACACTCCAAAAACAGGAAGCTAGAAACCTAGAGTAACAACTATGGAACTAATGAACACCAAATCCCCAAAGCATGCTTAAGACTGTCAAAACAATATATTTTGAAGTCTAAATCACCCAAACCATTTTCGGACATGATCAATAAACAGGTAGATTTATTTTAGTTTGTGCACACAAACCTTCCCCCTTATAGTAATATGTTAAAATAACCTGTTGCTCATACAAAGGACAACACTAATTACTAAAACCTTTACAAATCATATCATTCATTCTACTAGACTATTTACCAATTATTATTTTTGTCCTATAAAAGGCTGTAGAGTGAATCCAGTCTGGAAGAGCTCTCTTACCAATTTGAAGGAACTAATAAACATACTAGATATATAACTTGGGTGAAAGAAATGGGGGGGGGGGGGNGGGAGGAAAAAACAACCAGCTGACAACCCTTAAGATGGAAGGGAGTGAGGATAGCTCTAAAAAAATCCAGTACAGGGCTTCAAGAAAGCAGAGGGTAAGCAAACTCAGGGAAGTCTCACAATATGCAAGTGCAAGGCAAAAAAGAGTTATGGAGAAGCCTAAGGCAAAAAATGGAGCTACATAAATCTGATTACTTAATAGGAGAGCTATTACATCCAAACAGTCTTATTGGAGGAAGACAGACAGTAAAGAAGGGAAGTTGGCCAAGTCATGAGGCCCTCACTGACCATAAAATATAGGAAAGAAGCATTCAAGAAACAGAAACTAGGTCAGAATACTAAAGTAGAGTATAAAAACTACCACAAGCACATGGGGGCAAGCTACTAGATAGGATAGACACAGCAAAATACAAAGACCAAGGGAAGCAGTGCCATTCACATCAAAAGCCTGCCATGACCCTGAAAAAGCAGGTGTGTTAAATGCTTTTTCTTTAGCAAAGTCAACTGAGTAAATTGCTAACAAAAAGTTAATAACACTGCAGGGTAAAGAAAACTGGACTAAATAAAAGGTTAAACAGTACTGAAGAATTATGGGACAATAAGTTTAACTTCAGTTTTAGAAGTAGTATTAATAGTTTGTTTGTTCCAGTAAGCATTTAAAAAGAAGACGGGGAAACAAAACAAGAAGTCAATGTTAGCTAAGAACAAAACTGCGTCAAACAAATTTCAGTTTATGATCAAAGGAGGAGGTCTGCTGGATAGCTAGCACAGAAGGAAACTCAGCTTTGTTTTAACTTATTAAGACTTTAAACACTACCATGCTTGAAGAAGCCTTTAGAAAATTAGTGAAGCCTTCTTCCCCACCCTGCTGAGATCAGGTTTACTACTATTACAAAAGTTAGCAGATGCCCTATATTCCCATTGTGCATATAAGCTATGTGAAGCTGCAGAATTCCATTGCCATCTTACATTAGGCCTCTGTGTCATCCTTTATCAATGAGAACCAGAAGGCCTGTCATTTTGGATGTACATTTGCTACTATCTGGAAACAGACTAGTTTGCAGAAGCTCCAGTTCAATATTAAAACAACGCTGGCTCATCCCTTACTAAGCTGCTAACTATGCTTCAACATAAGCTGTCTAACTGGAGAATATAATTAAATAATACCCAGAACAACTGCTCCTGAAGTACATTTTGCTCGCTATTTGCCATATCAGAGTGCACATTCAGGACTAGTAAGGCTTTCCCACCAGTTGTTCACTCCTCAACGATGTACTGGCACAGGCATATGTGCAGCTGTGCAGTGAGCCAGATTTCTCCACAGAAGGAAGGTCAATTACTATCAAATGTCTGAACACAAGGCCCGTGCCAAAATTATCCAAAGCACTTTATTATTCTAGGTTTGTAAGCCCATAAACAAACAGGTTCAAACAATAGGAGTTGTTATAAGGTACTAAGAAAGTGCAACACGACCTAGGTCTTACAAAAATACTACTGCGAAAACAGGATCAGTAATCAAGTCCTTTAAATAGCATGAGGAAAGACCTGAGCATTGCCACAGACATCATGTGTGTTCTCAGGCAAGCCATATAATCTGCTTCCACTCCCAAACTTTAAAAACAATGACAACCTCTTCTGTTTTTCAGTTCTGTGACGACAGTTACCATTATCTCTTTCTGAACATGACGGTATTATAAAGAATGCCACAGAAATCTGTAAATGAGAACAAAAGGCATATGCAGTTCCATTTTTAAATTTCATTATGCTACTGATTTATAGCAGTTCATACATTTCTTGGTATGAAAGAGGAGACTTAATCTTCACAAAGAACTTAAAACACCCAGTAGTCATAGTTTTCCTTTTGTGCACTTTAAAAGGTGATAGATCAGAGTTCTTGTTGGTACACTACAACAACTAAAGCTCTGTAATTGGATAGTCAACTCGTTTTCCATTGCAGCCTTCAAGTTCTCCAGAAACACTCCTACAAGCTTAAACGTCAACTTAAAAAACAAAACCCCCCAAAAACCTAAAAAACACAGGAATGCATTAGTTTATAAGGAGTATAATTGACTAGTAAGCCATCAAACATGGTACTGAAAAGTATAAATTGTGAAAACAAGGTAGCAAGGTGGAGCGGGTGGAAGAGACATCCTTATAGACCAAGTTTTGCAACACACAAAACAGTAGGGCAAGTTTAAGCTTTCCGAAAAGGATGATTTACAATAACTGTCATTTTAGGGAGCAGTTCTCCCTCTTAAATGATTTTGTCCTCTGTTTCATGGTCGTATCAAATTACTGAAAAAGGATAAAAATAAATTTTACTTCTGTCAATCATGTGCACGACAGAGCTGCCTCTAGAGTACATCTGAATTTCACTCGTTTTCTTGTGTTAAGCACAAGAAAAACAATCTTCTCAACAGTGGGAGCTTGTCAATGAGTTTTTTTCCAGACTCTAGTATGGATGAGAATTCATTATCCTTAGTAGAAATACAGAAGAATAATGAAGCTGCACTGGTTTAAGCAGTTTTAAGCAAGGGTATAATCATAGAATCACAGAATGGTTTGGGTTGGAAGGGACCTTAAAGCTCATCTAATTCCAACCTCCCTGTCTTGGGCAGGGACACCTCCCACCAGACCAGGTTGCTCAAAGCCCCATCCAACTTGGCCTTCAACACTGCCAGGGAGGGGGCATCCACAACCTCCTTGGGTAACCTGTCCCAGTGTCTCACCACCCTCACAGTAAACAACTTCTTCCTAATATCCAGTCTAAATCTACCACCTTGCTTTACTTTGAACCCATTTTCCCTCATCCCATCACTCCATGCCTTTGTCAAAACTCCCTCTCCAGCTCTCCTGGAGCCCCTCAAGTACTGGAAGGTGCTCTAATGACTCCCTAGAGCCTTCTCTTCTCCAGGCTGAACAACCCCAACTCTCTCAGCCTGTCTCCAGAGCAGAGCTGCTCCAGCCCCCTGAGCATCTTCATGACCCTCCTCTGGACTCGTTCCAACAGCTCCATGTCCTTCTTATGCTGGGGACTTCAGAGCTGGACACAGTACTCCAGGTGGGGTCTCACGAGAGTGAGTAGAGGGCGAGAATCCCTTCCCTTGACCTGCTGGTCACACTTCTTTTGATACAGCCCAGGATACAGTTGGCTTTTTGAGCTACAAGCACACACTGTAGCTCATGTTGAGCTGCTCATCGACCAACACCCTAAGTCTCCTCAGGACTGATCTCAATCCATTCTTCACCCAGCCTGTATTTGTGCATGGGATTGCCCACATGCAGGACCTTGCATTTGGCCTTGTTGAACTTCATACAGTTTGCATGGGCCAACCTCTCAAGCCTGTCAAGGTCCCTCTGAAAGCCATCCTTCCCTCCAGCATGTCGACCGCATCACACTGCTTGGTGTCATCAGCAAACTTGCTGAGGGTGCACCCAATCCCACCATCCATGTCACCAAGACATAATCCAGCATAGCAAGTGTTTTCAACTGGCACCGAATAAAATACAAATGTACTGGCTCTCAGGGTGTAACTACATGTTATGTTTTTTTCAGCAGCAACTACCCTCCCACACACACTCACACATGAAGGGGGAGGGGAAAAGAGGAAAGAGGTATTTTTAACCCAGATGATTTTGGCAATCAGATTTGCAGTTCACTAATGTAAACACCTGTATATATAAAACTGACAGGATGGCAAGCTCTAGGACATGGGGAGAAACAAGCAACCAGGACAGGAACTGAAGGTGTTTTCACTACCAAATAAAAATGTAACATGCAACTAAACCCTTAGGCCATAGCCCGGTACGCATTTATGCATTAAATATGTCTTAGTGTACATCCAGTTTACCCCTGAAGTAACGGAATTAAATTCCAAATAGGGAAATAACAGTCATGAAATTTTAATTAGTGTGTAAGAAAAACAGAGTAAATTAACACAAAAATCAAATGCATCTGCTTAAGCCATAAGCACATTTCAGAAAATTATGTACTTTGTTGAAACAAATTGAGTTACTCAGTTGAGATTTTTTTCCTTTTTTTACATTAATTCTCATAATCTTTCATAGCAGAGTGCACTGAGGTACACTGATAAAAAGCAATGTACAAAGCAGGTAAAGAATCCAGCTTGTAACTGTAAGGTTCAACAAGAATTAGTCATTCTAGGTTCAGTTACAAGAACAGAAAATAGCAACTGGAAGTGCTAGGCAGTGCCTTCTCCAGCTCTCCTGGTATTTCTGGTTGATTATCAAGCATGTCTTTTACTTTAAACTGTATAGAGCTTGTGGTTCCATATTTAAGGATTATTCATTAATATAACAGGATAAAAAAGAAAAATACTTTTTGCTTGTTAAAGAAATAACCTACGTTTTATGGGCTCCTCTCTGCTTCCTCTTTCTCCTCTGTGGGTATACCATTCAAGAGTGTTTTACTGCATAATACACTTGTCGACAAAACGGAAGCTGTTGCCCTGCAGTTTGATGGAGCCTCATTTGTCACTCAGTGTTAGATAGAAAGCCAGCTTAACATGAGCTGGTAGTTCAGAGATACTAAGAAATACACTATGGCCTTTGGAGAGACTCTTAAAATGACACAATACACATGTGCAGCAATTAGTAACACATCACATTAACAGCCTATTTGTCACTGCTATTCTGAAGGTGAAGTACATGATTCTATATGATCAGTTGTTATTTGTGAAAGGGCTACAGCCCTGCAGCCCCAGAGCATCTGGTATGTGTAGACATAGGAACTGAAAGAAAACTGATCATAAATGTAAGCGAGGACATTCGGCAAATACTGATCGAAGAGAATAAGGCAATTATGTGCTGTAGTTGTCAGCCAAAGGTTTGTCTAGGCTCTTGGTAATGCGGGCCAATTTATCATCCACAACATAACTCTTCCTTTGTGGAGGCAAAACTAACAGAATTCCATAAAAGGCTCTCCAGTTATTCAAAGTTCTGTTTTATGCTGTGCCTATAAACTGAAATCCTCACCTACCTACATGGCTGCATTTACCAGTGATCAACTTCTAACACCAATGAGCTGGTTGATAGCAACTGCTGCTCTATACAGACACACCTCCAGGTTTACTGTCTGCTCCAGTTCTGAACCAAGCACTGAGCAGAACCCAAATTTCCAAGATCAGAATGCTTAAGTAGTACCACAGCAAACAAAACAAGACAGGAGTATGCGAGAAAATGGGAATTTTACTTTATAGGACAGTATGGTGACATAGTCTGGGGTCTTCGTGAAAACTGGTAGAAAAGGAACACAATAAGCCAAAGCAAGAAGTTTGAATGGGGAGAGGTTACACAGTAAGAGGAAGACTGAAATGAGGGCATGTCACTTTCTGTTTATCAAACAGAGCGTGACACAGAGGTTGAGAACAGGTATTGATAGTATCTGAACAAACTAGTTTGGGAACCCTTCACACCTCAGCAAAATTACACTGTACTTCTGCAGGTGTCCTACAGCATGGCAGAGGGCAAACCATTCCACAGCAGGCAATCCTACCACAGTTAACTCAGTATCTCAAATCATTCACATTACAGCTTTTCACCAATATATTTTATAATACAGCTTTAACATAGACTTCGGGTGCATGAAACTCAAAGGCTCTGTACATCAAAGGGCTGAAACGAGCCAGAATGATAATCTGAAACTTTCCTGTTTTCCCAGCTGCTTGCATGAACCTAGAATCAGAAAAACTGATCAAACTTTGCTACGATTGACTCAGTAAGCGTAACAGGCAGAAACAGGAATCGAACAGCCAGATGAGAAAGGGGAGGCTGAAGCAGAACATGAATGTCATTTTTTCAGCAACTTTCTGAATGATCCCCCAGAATACAAGGGAGACTACATTAGCATGCCTCATGACTGTACCACGTGCAAGCCCTGAAGCTTTGCATCTCTTTGTAGAGTCCTAAATAGCTTGTGTTTATTCCAGCAGGAGTGGAGGTTTCACCACATACTTTACCTAATCAGCCTAACCTCCTACTCCCAACCAAAAAACCTAGACAATTTTAAAGACTGTGGCATTTGCTCTCAAAAGCCTAAATCTGACAAATTACACTGATGACATCACAGAGACTCGGACCTAACTTAAAGAAGCTGTGCAAAATACAAAATGTTGGCAGATTTTCTTAATGGTTCTTTGGATTAAACCACACATTCTCTTGTGGCCTTGTCATTTGAGTACAGTTATCCCAAATGACACCATTAAAGCCTTTTGTAGTCATACAGTTACTCCAGCTCCTCAACTCCTTTGTGTTCTTGATTTAGGGAACAAATACTAGAAAGCATCTTAAGATACACATGAATAGTTACAAGTGATTGCAGACATTATTACAGCCCATTATGCAGCCATCAAAAGCACTGAATCATCATCACCAATGGTTAATAAACGCATGCTGAATGTATTGTCAGCTCATCATTCTGTCTTTGGAGTGTGTTTTCATTTTAGGTATGAAGATACAAAGGGCTGGGCACTCTGCATAACAAGTTTAGTTAGAAGGTAACAGTTTGTGCCCTGTCCCAACTACAATCAGTCATAATCCCATTCCCTCTCCAGCACAGTACAAATGCTGCCTATCACTGAATTTATGTTTAAGTGGTCTTCCCATTTTTTCTATTTACCAAAAGAAATTAAAAATTAAAATCTAGGATTAAAAGAGACATGTCTCACAGCATTTGTCTCTAAAAAGCGAAGTTAGCAGCCACTAAAACATGAAGACTCTCATTAAGCACTGAATTCAAAGGTATTTGCTTCCTGCAATCTTGAATAACTTCACACAAAAAAATGAAAAGATCTCAGTTTGAAAGGATCTAAGAGCAAGTCCAAAGAGGAATATTTTGAAAATAACCCTCTCCACCACCCTGTTAACAAAAGCAAACAGAAAAGTCCAATTCGGTCCAGTGATATTTTGCTGCATTAAAAATATTTCTCAGTTCTAGAAGTGATGGCTAATCTTCAAAATGCAGTTTAAGAAGCCATTTTTTAAACAAGCACTTGCTATTAGTCTAAGTATTAATATGAATAATAAGTTTCTAGATTACTGGGAGTAATATATTGGCTGCAAGCACCTGCTCATGTTTCTGCCTACAAATGTCTTTTATGCAGCCTCAAACGAAGTTTTTAGAACAAAAACATAACACAACACAAACCCAAACCGAACCCAGACTTCTATTTTTGTGAATTTATTGCTGAAAGATCATGCATTTGTAGTCAGATCCCCAGAAAGTTGATTCTTCTCTCCTTCCCCCAGGTACATAAAACCGAGGACTAGGTCTCCCAAAGAAAACTGACAGAAGTATCTTCTAGCAGACCTATCATCCTTGGTCTGAAAAGTAACCATAAGCATTCAATGCCACTCAGACATTTAATCAGAAAAGCCACGTAAATGATTAAGTTCAGCTGTTCAGTTAACTCCTGTGCAGGCCACAACACAGCCCAAAAGCCTGCTTATCAACCAGTTCTGCACTTCTTCAGATTTAACCTAATCTTCCCTGAATGACTGAATAGATCCACAATTTTTTTTGCTGTTCTATTTTGCCAGTATTTCACAAGAATACTCACAGGTGGCTCTACCAAAGGTAGAAGAGAATGTTGGCTTGTTAATAAGCTTGCTCCTGCCTTGCAGTTTTACTTAGCCTTACTGATCATTTCACTCATCTTAAATTCCACTGTCATTCGAACCCCACATGGCATGCCTGGACAAATGCAAGGACTTGGATGTTGTTTTACAGGCTGGGCTTACTGCCAAGTCTGCTCCACGTACTTCCCTGGCCCACTAGGGCAGCTTTAGGCAACAACTCCCGTATTTACGTTATTGCTGTGAACGGCCAAACTGCTGCTTACTACTGACCCAGGCCCAATCTACTCTCATTTCTCACTCATTCACAGCAATGTTACTTATTTGGCTACTCTTCGGGTGGGATATCATAAACTGCTTGCAGTTGTACAATGCAAACAGAAGGAAAAAGACAGTCATGTTTTAAGCAGAGGGCTGTTTTTTACTATGAAGAAAGAAAGAGCTTATTGCTAATTTTCAGAAATATGTAAAAGCATTAGCACAAATGCTTTAGTACCCTGCCCATCTCTCACATCCCAGCTCTCAGGATTTGTTTTCATCTGCACTGTGCCCATAGTTCAGATGGGAGGGAAGGGGACAGAGGGCAAGATGCAACTATGAATTCACACACAAAATAAGTGACATTTTGTCAAACCAGGCATCTTTTTCAAATCCCTGCACTACGCAGTGACTCACTACATAGTGATTCTCGATGCAATACACAGTGATCCAAGAACCATATGCCAAACCATAAAAGTCATGAAATTAGATCAGATGCAACTACAACTGCCTCGCAACAGCATACAAAGGAGTTTGGTATTTTTCCAACTGGTCTCATCCTAGTCAAGCTTTATCCAAATAGGCAAGACTTAATTTTGCCAGCATACTGCAAAAAAACACAATATATTAAAACATGTCAACTTCCCAGGATTACCATCTTAATCTGTTACTCTTAATGGCCAGGCAAGTCTGACTCCATTGATACCAGATTTGACTTTAATAAACATTTTCTTTTGGTTCTTTCTCAGTGTCTCTCTAAATTGTCTTGAAGTCACAAGATCCTTGTCGCAGACCCTCTATTTTTGGTCAGATGCAGCTGTTTGGTTTTCCCTCCTCCCCTCCATCAGCAGATTATATAACCACAGCCTATGACTGATTTGCATTGTGTCCCTGTGTGTCAATATTTCGCGTGCACAGATACCAGCACCACTAGCTTGTAAAATAAAATTATAGTAACTAGATTTCCCTCAAGTGGTGGTTCATATCACAATATATTAAATGCTCAGTATCTAATAAATAAACAAACATACATTTCTGTTAAAAAGCATCATTTATGTCTAAGGGAGAAAAACAGAAACGAACCCAAGCAACTTGTCCATTCATTCCTTTCTTAAAATCAGACATTAATCCTAGTCTTAATCCACTCGAGTGCTCTTTTGTGTAGCAAATGTTTAGAGACCAGCACAGATAGCTGTATTTATATGGATGGCTCCAATTATAAATACTAACCACAGAGTTACCATCTTGTGCAAAGACTTTCTCTCCTACCCATTGACACAGGTAACCAAATCTAAACAGCATAGAAAGACTTTACAGAGGAATAAAACTTGAGGTGAACCATACAGGTGTGCAAGATGGACTGTTAAAAAGACTTAAGAAGATCATGAGTTTCTCTTACTCAGCTAAGGAAAGCAAACTTCATGGCAGTTCTGGATCAAGTATGTGATCACAAAAATTAATTTCAGCAAGAGCAACCCTCAATCAGCCCACATCTCAAGTTCACAATTACTGCCAACATCCAGTCCTTAATTTTCCACTTAGTCTGATTATAAGACCACTCTTAAGAGTGGTCTTGTATACATAAGATCACAACTTGACATATATATAAGATCACAACTTGACTTTCTTAGCATTTCTTAGCTTAATTACCATCTTAGGGAAAAGAACAAAAAGCTCAAGCACACTGCAAACTTCTGTAAACAGCTTAGGCTGTTTTCTGCTCAGCTTAGGCTGTTTTCTGCTCTCTACCAACAATCCCTGACTGCAATACATGTCACAAACACACATTTAAGAGAATACTTTGCATATTAACAGTCAAGGCAAAGCTGTAAAGGTTAGTATTGTGCTGGTGTTCCAGTGCAAATCATTAGTTTTACAACTTTTACTACATATCTAAATTAAATGACACACATATAGCATCAGTGTTTGCCACAGAGGAAAAATTCAGTGCCCATCATTGCTTCAGAGCATGTAACACATGGGCAGGAGGTAACTGCTGAGTTACCAAGCAGCTCACAGATGCTCACAGAGAAAGAAGGACAGACATGGGAACCTTCAAAAGAAAAGATCAGGTTATCTGACAGTCAGGATGACAAAATGTGTATTTCAATCTTGATATTCAGCAACAGCCTCAAACCAATAAGCTAACAGCTCTAAGATGGAGGAAGAAATCTCAAAGGAGAACAAGCGTATAAAAGTTTTCAAATAAACTAAAGATTGAAATCCAGATATACTGTCCTTATTCAGAGTAGGCTCCAGCCAAAGATGTTTTGAATTGCCACTAGGCTCATTATAGAACTGGAATATTTTTCATACTTTTCATGTCATACTTTTCAGAAGATACTGTAAGATTCATCTGTAACAAGATTACTAAATAGTACTACTTAACGAAATGTTAAGTCACAGGAAACATAGAGAACCTCTTTTCGCCTTGTTTCCAAGACAGTAAAATAGGTATTATGAACCAGAAGTCCAAGGAGGGTAGTTTTAGCAGCACTTGTAAAGCATTCACATTTTGGGAAAACACAACGTCAACCCAGGATGATTACTTGTACTGCAAGATAGTATGAATTTCTCCTCTCTGCTTCATAATCCAAGATCAAAAGGTAGGTGTTAGAGTGAAATTCCATATATTGCTCTGTTTTACTGGGTAACAAAACCTTTGCCTGTCTTTCATTCTTAGAAGACTTCACCAGAAATAACAGGAACATTTCAGACAGGATTCAATACAGTAGTATCAATAACTGTCAGAATTTCCTAAGTAATTAAATAATTCATTTTCTGGATATTGAACAGTTTGCAGCCTCTAATTTTAAGTCAGTCCCCATTTCACATACAGACAGGAAATAATTTTGGATGTTGCAGAACATTACAAGATCCTGAATTCCCAGCTGAGTACCACACACCCCAAGTTCTTTAAAAGCCCTTTGTAAAAACTCATTCTTTTGAAGAGGAACCCTTAAAATAAGAATTCAGCTAAAGAAACAACCAAAGCAATTTGTGTTTGCTCCCCTTTTGCACAGTTAGGCATTTAAACAGTATACCACACCCTCAGCAGTGTTTTTAACAGTAGTATAAAGGCCTTAATGTAGTTTATTTCCTTAATGCTTATTAAATTCTAGGCAAACTTCCCAAAATTATACTGAATGGTATTGCAAAACTGGGGGTGTGAAGGGGATGAGGCATCATTAGAAAAGTATTCAAGTTAAATTCAATTATTCAAGTGTCACATATGGCACTCAAAAAATCTCTTCATTAAAAAGACCAAGCATGGTGGCACCTCAAACATTGACAAAGTTAGTTATATGACAGTCTATTTCAGTAGACTGTACAGGACCTGAATGGTCCTGTAATTCAAATGCCTAGTTAGGCATTTGAAATGCAACTGATACAAGGTGGCAAGATGCAATCAGATGCTACTGCAACTAAACAGTTTCGCAAAAAAGAGTATAGGAAAGAGATCTGGTTCACTTCACAGTGCTCTGTGTCATTACCTTTGGGCACTGAAGGCCTGAATTATCTTGTCAGAAAAAGATGAAGCTCATTCGTGCCTAGAACTGTACCACCTTTTTTGAGTGCCAAACTCTATAAAATCAAAGTGATGATTTCTTTATTCTTTGGGACAAGGACACTAAACTATCAGAGAAGAAGAGAGCAAGATTTTACAGAAGGTGCTTAGTACCCAACTTCCACTTAGAAGTAGTTTAAAAACTTTTAACGATCTCTTACTTAGCAACTACCTGAGCAAATTTTTACTTCAGTTCACAAACTACATGAAATGGGCAATCCCTTTGATTTCAAGTGAAGTATGCTGCAGATTGAAGTATTATTATACTACAGACTTTCAAGCATCTTTAGACCATCTTTCATGCATGAGTCACAGAATGGTTTGGGTTAGAAGGGACATTAAAGCTCATCTAATTCCAACCTCCCTGTCATGGGCAGGGACACCTCCCACCAGACCAGGTTGCTCAAAGCCCCATCCAACTTGGCCTTCAACACTGCCAGGGAGGGGGCATCCACAGCCTCCTTGGGTAACCTGTCCCAGTGTCTCACCACCCTCACAATAAACAACTTCTTCCTAATATCCAGTCTAAATCTACCACCTTGCTTTAGTTTGAAACTGTTCCCCCTCATCCCATCACTCCATGCCTTTGTCAAAACTCCCTCTCCAGCTCTCCTGGAGCCCCTCAGGTACTGGAAGGTGCTCTAAGGTCTCCCTAAAGCCTTCTCTTCTCCAGGCTGAACAACCCCAACTCTGTCTGCCTCCAGAGCAGAGCTGCTCCAGCCCCCTGAACATCTTCATGGCCTCCTCTGGACTTGCTCCAAGAGCCCCATGTCCTTTTTCTCTTGGGGACCCCAGAACTGGACCCAGCACTGCGAGGGGGGGGAGCTCACAAGAGTAGAGGAGAAGAATCCCCTCCCTCATCCCGCTGGGCAGCATTCACCTCTGAAGCAGGAACTACAACTTTCAGATCAAGCACACAAGCACTACCGCTGAACATGAGTCTCAATTCCTGCCACTTAGCACAAAACCAGGTATGTTAGAGTTCTACTGTCATGCAATCCACTGAAATTTTTCTGTGTAACTCGGAATCCCAGTCGATTTAATTTTTCTGATTGTCCTTTTAATGTCATAGAAAGAGTAATCTACTGCCTTGGACTAGCATTTTCTTAGTAGTTCAGAAATCAAAAGTATATTAAATGAAATAATAGATCACTTTTTCTTGCTTGTGATTAAAAATTAGAAAATATATACTTACAGATGTACATATATAAAATAATAAGATCCTCACAACGCTACAGTAGTCTTAGCACAGAAGACAGCATTAACACAGAAATCTATGTTATTTACACAAAAACTTAGTACTAGACACTTCTTTCATAAGGATGCCAATCTCAAACTTCTAGAGATAAAGCATGAAGCGTGAGAATCTTGCTTTCAAGTGTTCTCCATGATCATGGAAAACTTGGTAATTTTAATATTATTTATTTCAAATTAAGCAATTTTCTGTGTGACATCCATGTTTTGTTATTAGAAAAAACATTAGAAAAAAATCAATACGCTTACACTTTACTGCACAACTGACAACATCGTTGAAGCAAGTGATACGGGATTATGAAATATATGCTTCAGGGACATCAAAGAACTTTTGCTGATCTAACTGATATATTTGCAAGAGGGGGAAGGGAAAAATAGAAGATTTCCAATATGGACCCTCTCTTATAAGAAATCTAGTTCTTCACATGTAAAATACATAGCCCGAATAAACAGCTGAACTCTGGCAATCCTTTTAATAGAATACTTGAAGCAGTAATACTTCTAACCCTTTCCCCTGAAGGCCACATCTGTGCACAGCAGGCGAGATCATCTCCAGTATTCCACAAAACAGTGAGATTACCGAGTTACAGATGTAAATGCAGGATTTCTTACTGAAAGCTACAGCAAACAAATCAGTTCATGGTCTGACTATCACATTTTCAAATCTGTCTTAAAAACAGTTTTAACTTACCAAGCACAGAAAATTCTCTATATTCAGAGTAGTGCCTGATCTGCTTTTTAAGGAATGCTACCAAAACACAAATGCTATAAAAGTGAATTTAGTACCACTAGTATTCCCAGTTTCCTGATCAATTTGTTTTCTCATTCTCATCCACCATTGATGCAGCAGCATAGTTCAGACTACTAGTTTCATGTGAAAAGAATAGGAGTGTCATAATTACTTTTGTTGTAATTTGTGAATATTCCCCATTGTTGTTATATGGTACTGTAACGCATTTATTTGGCTAGCAGAACCCAGGCTCCCTTCCCAAAAGTACCATCTGCTATTCCACTAACTTGGAAAACAGGCAAAGAAAATCTCCCCTTGTCTGAAGGCATCTGTAAACTCAATCTTAGCATCAAGAAAGTTGCAGATTTTGTAAGAAATTAATCCCAAGGGCTCACACACGGACTGTACAAACAGACTGTACATACAGCCTGTATCAAACAACTTATTTCCAATCAACTTACACAGACAACCAAGTCGGAGAACAAAACAACATGGCTGCATCATCTAGCCTGGATACAATCACGTTTCAGAGATATCTTATCACCTAACCAGTTAGACTTAAGACCGTGCATTACCAATTAATACTTATTTCATGTAGGTCAGCAAAAAAGCATGCAGCCATGGAACTCTGGTGCAGCTACACACCGCACAGCTGGCTCTTATTGATTCCTCACATAGTATTTTACAGGGAATACTTTCTTTTTTGCGGTTTAAAGAAATACAAGGTTTTTCAGGGGATTTTCAGGCTCCAATACTGCAAAACAACGAACAGAAGCACCCCGAGATGTGTGCACGTACGGACCCAAACAGCCATCGCATCCCACCGCGCAGTGGCTTTGCCCATCCACACCACACACGGTCTGTAAGAACACACTGGATAACTACGATGCTTTATCTACGGGCAAGCCTTGGGCTGGAACTTTTCATCGCCAGAGCCCCAGACGCGCCCAGTCCAGCCCCATCCCTG